>NTPY01001017.1:42094-57742 GCA_002922825.1 Brachionus calyciflorus | reverse complement strand
CACAACAATAAAGATTTTACGCTTTAACTTATAATCGAAACTAGAGGCATCTGTTTGAGTCGATCTAGATTGTAAAGAGACAAACTCTTCATCTAAAAGTTTCAATCGATTTTTAATTCTATTATGACTCACAATAAATTCATCTGTATTGAATTTGGCTTTATGTTTTGCCATTTTTTCTCTTTGCTGTATCTCTTTGTTCATGTCTTCAGATTCCCTAATTTTATAATCTAATTTATCCATATTTGAGACTTGAAGTAAATTCAAAATTTTTTTGAATGCATTTTTTCTCGATAATTTCATTTCTTTTTTTGGACACTTATGTTCGATTCTACATTCATTGTGGCGCCACATGACTTCGTCTAAATATTCTTGAAGATATAATCTTTCAACACCATGCATGGCTCTGATTTTCGATTTACACTTAAGCCATATCGATTCAATCGAATTGGTATTACAACCAGTTCTTTTATCAATAAATTGCTTAGAATGATTGACCGTATAATGTTGATATTTTTCTGGTAGTGAGCTAATTGATTCATATGCTTTCCACTGATCGGAATAAATAATTGATTTAGGTAATATATGTTCACGTATAATTGGAATTAGAGTGTTAGACTTTCTATTTTGAACCGCCTAAATTAAAAAAATTAATTAGATCAATTAATCAATTAATAATCAAAATTATTTTTTTTCTTTTACCTGAAAATAACATTTATTACTAGCCCTTTCTTTAATGCCAAAAACCCATAATTGTTTTTCTTTCGAATAATGAATCATGCCTTTACCTTGAAAAACAAATTTTAAATAAACAATTTAAATATATCATTTTTTATACTTCAAATTATTTTTACCTTTTTTATATTTAACTTTATTAAAAACAGATTCATCTATTTCTACTATTTTTTGGGCTCCTCCACACTTAAAATTTTTCTTGTCTATAAGCTTAAAAGGCGTAAATAACGACAAATCTTAATTAATACAGGATTAGAAATATTTAAGCTCTCATGCATATCGCATTGTTTGCGTTCTTTTGCCCAATACTCAACAACTTCCAAAACAGAAATAATTGGAATTTTGAATTTTTCAAAAAAAGATCCACTTCTAACAGTAAAATATTTTGTGCATTTTGTACATCTCCATGCATATTTTTCTGGGAGAGTTGATCTCTTGCGAAGCTTACATTCGGTCAGACATTTAGGGCAATTGCTTTGCGGGATCAGCAGACCAATTTTCATCAAAAAGAGAAGTAGATTTAAAGGGTCAAGAGCTTTAATTTCTTTAAAATCCATCAATTAAAAATTAAAATATTTTTGAATATGAATATTTAAAGAAGGGTAGCAAAATTTAATATGTAATATATTATTCATTTTAAAGAACAAATCAAAATTTAGTTAAAAAAAAAAAAATTGTTCTCAAAATTAACATTAAAATTTTTATAAGTAAATAATAAGAACAATTGTTCTTAAAATTAAAGAGCGTTTTTTTCTAATTAAATTTTGTGATCTATGGGTCATAAAATTTACCAGACCCAAAAATATTTAAAATAAAAAGTTTCAAATTGTTTTTCCGTTTTTTTTTATGTTTGATGACGATGTAATTTTTTAAATTCTGTTTTAAATGCCAATTTTCCTAGCGAGGAAATTTTAAGATTTTAAAATTAAGCGAAGTCACATTAAAATCCTTTGAATATTTACCAAAAATACTTTAAAAAAATTTGAAAAGCAGCTTCAGGATATATTTGGAAAATAAAATACTAAAAAAAACATGAATAAACCAAAAATTTTCTTTTCAAAAAGCATTTACCAGATCAAAAGTTTTCTTAAGAGACATTTTTTTTTAAATTAAGAATTCTATTACAAGAATTTTATTTGTTTAAAACAAAATAAACGCATTAATTTCAGGTAAAGCAACAGGAATCACGAATAAAAAGTTCTGTCTGACTTTGAGTTAATTTTTTTCGTGATTTTAAATATAAACAGAAAAATTTCTTACCTGCCAAAGCATTTGAGAGAAAAAATTAGTATAAATAAAATGTGATTTTCATGAAAAAAATATTCATAAATTGAAAAATAAAAATCAATTCTGAATTTCAAAAATTTTTGGGAAAATGTTCAAACAAACAATTCTTATTTGTACCAGTAAGCTTAAAAAAATATTTATTTTTCTTAGAAGAAATAAAAATCTTCATTTCCTATTAAAGTTGTCCTAATTGGCTATTCATTGGTTGAATGTGGTAAAAATAGTAACAGTGGTGACAGTGACAGTGATGAAAACTACCAAGGTGTAAAGCTAAGCAGTGCTGAGAGAAGATACAATAGAACATGTACAAGTGATTATCAATGTAAAAATTATGAATATGGTTTACAATGTTTAAGTGGTAGCTGCAAATGTCCAGAAGGATCCAACTGGATTACATACACTAGAACATACACTTACAAAAGAGGTCAAACTAAAACCGAAACCAAACGATTCTGTGATTTAACTTTTGATGATTTATGTACTACTAAATACAACAGATGTAATCCAGATTTAGGTTTAACTTGTGATAGAGCTACTGCCAAATGCATGTAAGAATATTAAATTTTTTATTTTCAGCGAATTAGTTTAATTAATTAATTTTATTTTAAAGTTGTTCAACTGGTGCTTGGGATGGTTCAGTTTGTGGTAAGTTTTCAAAGTTAAACAAATATCATAGTACAACTTAATTAAAATTATTATTTTCGTTTAAAGCTTAAATATTCCGAAGAATAAAATGATTAAAAGGTCTTTCATCATTTTGTTTCAATACACATTTTTCACTTACCTTATTTAGTAAATAAAATTTTTAAAAAACATATTTATTTTTATCGCCCATTAAACCGCAAAAAAATTAGTTAAAAATATTTTTTTAATTTTTAATATTGCTTAGAATATTTATAAGATTATTTAGGGGAAAAAAATTTTTTAGGACTCTCTATTTATAAATTTGTTCAGGATTAAAATAGGCATGTTAAAGTTTTTTGATTTTTTGTTTTTTTTGTTTTTTTTTGACCGAAAAAATCACTCTGCAAAGCTTTTAAAGCTACTTTTGGCGATAAAAAAAAATTATGACCAAGTGCAACAAAATTTGCTGCACCTATTGGCCAAGTCTGCAAAAATTTGTGCAATTTTGATTGCGTATTTAAATTATAGGCTCTTTTTGAAAGTGAGCATATTTGCAGCTAATTAATAGATTTTTGCAATTTTGCAATTTAATTTTTTTTCTGCAAATTTGCACAGCATTAAAAAAACCTAATTTAAATACGCAATTAAAAATGCACAAATTTTTGCAGACTTGGCCAATAGGTGCAGCAAATTTTGTTGCACTTGGCCATAATTTTTTTTTATCGCCAAAAGTAGCTTTAAAAGCTTTGCAGAGTGATTTTTTCGGTCAAAAAAAAAACAAAAAAAACAAAAAATCAAAAAACTTTAACATGCCATTAAAATATAGGAATCTACTTCTCAAGTTGTGCCAGACTTTTAGTTTTATTTTGCCCGTAATAACATAATCTAATATTAGTATGAGTCATAAAATATATGATTTTTTTTTATTAAACATGTAAAAAATTAAACGGAAAATTTACAATAACAACAATAAAAAATAAAACAGGTAAAATTTTTTAAAATTATTAATACATTAAAAGTTTCATGAGTTTAAAATAACTCATTTTTTTGACATTTAATTCACTCAAATTCAACCATTTGCCAATACTCTCATATGAAATAAGACCTAAATATTTTACATAGTCAAACGAATTTATTATTTTATTCGTTTCTGGATGTCTCATTGATGGACATTCACCTTGACAATCTGGAAATGGACATTCATCGATTTTCTTAAAATTATCTAAATCGATTTCATTTTCGCTCATCGCCCATTTAAAAATAGCATCGGATAAGCTTAAATCATCAATTTTAAAATAATTCCAATCATCTCTTGTAATAATCATATGATTCAAACATGACGTTAT
This sequence comes from Brachionus calyciflorus, assembly GCA_002922825.1. Taxonomy (NCBI): domain Eukaryota; kingdom Metazoa; phylum Rotifera; class Eurotatoria; order Ploima; family Brachionidae; genus Brachionus; species Brachionus calyciflorus. The sequence continues at coordinate 53,750 of NTPY01001017.1, read as the reverse complement.
AAAATAACTCGTAACATTTGATAAACTTTTCCTTAATTTAAAATCCATAATTTTAAAAGTCTCAACTAGAGGTATACTTTTGTCTTTTTGATTCATTTCGACTTGATTAAATTGTTCCAATAATTGACTTTCATCAAATTTTGATTGAATTATAAAAACAGGTAGTTGAATGAAGGGAATTATTTTGTTTGGTAGAAAACAATTCCAAAGAGAATTTGTTTCTTGTCGAGCACATTCATTCGGTATTTGTGAATTCCAGTATTTTATTGAATTTTTGAATACTCGATTCATAGGACATTCGTTTTGATTGCATAAATATGAATAGGGTAAGTCTAATTGCCATGATGAGTCTATAATTACTTTTAGTTTAGTCTGAGGTGCTTTTAAGTCAAATTTTTGTTTGATCCTATTGGCATTCATTAATACTCCGATACCACCTGCACTAACACCTGTTAGTAACACTAGACTTGATTGTGATATCTCTGTACTTTGAAATAAATCTTCTAAGACATCGTCTAATATCTGTGCTCCCATGAAACTAAATTCATCTGTGCAATTGTCGCATCTTTTATTTCCTGTCCATAAATCACTTGAACAATATGGTACATTTCTTAAAGGAAAATAAACATTTAATAAAATCGTATCTTTTTTTATATAATTATTTTACGTTATCTTCAGAAAATCTTATAAATTTTTATTTTTTTTGGAAGAAAAAAATAATAAAAAAACAAAAATCTCGCTAGATTTATTTTATTTATTAAGAATACCGCTGCTTGAAGGTTTTGCGTCCTTCTTTCAGCGATACTAGATTTCTGAAAGGACTTTTTAGTATTTTGCAGAGCGATTTGACAATTTTTTATTTCTCTTTTATCAAAATAGCACAAATCTATTTTGTACCTCTTTTGCTTACAGTGTATGATTCAGAAAATTTTAAATTTTTTTAGAAGAAATTTTTTAAAAATTTGATTTTATTATTCAAAAACAATCAAGAAAAATCAAACAATAATAATTATTCTTGTTCATAATTGCGCAACTATACCCAAAGTTACATGTAACTATATCTGCATAGAGAGTCATTTTTTAATAGATATAATTACTGTAATTATAGCTAGAAAAATGTCTTGTTCACTCTATCAAGAAACACCAAAAAAAAAGTTTTATCTTTTAATTATAAGGAAATAGCTCATGTAGAGGTTTTCTCAATAGGTCTAAAAAAATTGTTCCAGAAAACGTACCAGTAATAAGCGCTAGCAACTGAGCCAAAAATGATTAATTGAAATGTTTTAAGAATCTAAACGAGATTTTGATATTGATCTTGTTAATTTACCGCCAAGCTAAAAGTTATTGCTTATTTCTTTTTTCAATTTTTTTCTATTAGAAATTAGATAAAACTTTTTAAAATTTTTCACTTATAAAACATTAATTTTAAACAAAAATATGTAATTTTTAACAAATTTAACAGAGAATATATTAGGAATACGGTTGAAAATTTTAGAAGGATAGTATAAGGGAAAGAGGTACTCATAGAGGAAGCCTTTGTACAAGCAGAAGGGAACAAGAGAAGAAAATATTTATGCAAAGGTATCACTGCTGATAGAGGAAATCGTGATAAATTTAAATTTTTCAAGTTCGATAGCCGTACCGTACACTGTAAAAAATAAAAGCGACTAAGACACCATTTTTAGACGCTACAACTAGACGTCAACTTGTAGAGTTTTCAAGACGCTTTTAGTATTCACTATTTTTAAGGCGCTTATATTTAGTCATGTCTTAAAAAAAAACGTCTGAAATTAAAAGTGCCTAATTTAAAAGCGACTAGTTTTAAATTTTTCTTTATTTATTTCATTACAAAATTTTGATTTTTTTTTTAGTCGTTTTTTAGTTAGACGCCTTTTTCATTTAAAACGACTAATTTTTTTGACGGCTAAAAAAAGCGTCTAGTTTAAAAAATTGTTAAAAAATTCAATTTTTAGACGCTTTTAAAATCTAGGCGCTTTTGAAAAGTCGCTTTTATTTTTTACAGTGTACCTAACCGCACTCAAAAAAATTTTTTTTTTTGATTACGGTTCAGTTTAAAAAAAAAGGGATTTTGTTTAAAAACTTTATATTGAATCAACTTATTAAACTTTAAAATAAATAAATAAACAAATAACTTACATTATATTAGCATTTGACCAATATTTATTCAAATTAGAATCCGATGATAAAATACCATTGCCATATTTAAATTGTTTATTACCAAATGAAGAAGTCAAATTAAATGAATTCAGATATCGTTGAGAACACGATTGTTTATCATAGCAGAAAAATCCACCATCGAGTAAAATCACCCAGAACTTATTCGAATCACTCATACGAATGTAATAACTAGCTGACGTACCATCATTACATATCGAATTAGGATATTTACTCAAAAATACTTGAGACATTGGTTCATTTATTGAAATTCTCTCAACCTTAGAATCTTTAGACTCAAAAGAATCTTTCGAAATAATATAAACCATAAATAGTACAATTGGTATTAGAAATATAAATATGAACCAAAGTATCAAGTCTCGAGCAATATAATTAGATTTAGATTTTTCATGTTCATTTAGATTAATTTCTCTATGGTTCAATAAAGTCATTTCTTATTATTTTTTATTTTTTCTATTTTTTTTTAAATAAAAATTTTTATTAATTTATAGTTTTTATTTTGTTCCCCCACTTAATTGTTTTAAAAAATACCAGTTTTAAAAAAAACTACCGCTAAAAGCCTTAGAAAAAATATTTAGAATAAAAAATATGCATCGATGAATTTTCTATTTTAAGAAAGAAAAAAAAAACAACCTGCTTATTTTATGAAAACTATTCAAGATTTATAAGACCGATAAGACTCGAGTTCGTTTATTTTTTTAATAAATAAATAAAAAAAAGGAATCCTAAATTTTCCTATTTAATTAAAATTTTGTACAAGAAACAAAATAAAGTTCTCAACAGCAAAAATTTGACCACTTGAAATATTTTATTTTTTTGTTTGTCTTGTGTTTAACGAGACGTAAGTGGACATATTTCTGAAGCTGTTGATTACAAATTTTAATCTTGAATACAAAAAAAAAATAAAAAACTGATAAAATATGTTTCGTAAAATGTGTGAACATCAACTTTGATTGCTATAGACTTGTAATATAACGTGAGAAACGTAAATTTCTGATGGTATGAGTAATCTTATTAAATGAAGAAAAAGAAAAATTCTTTTATTTATTAATTTTAGTTCGTGATTAGAAATAGAACGGAATAAATTTAAAAGTCCGATTTAATTTATTTCTAGCGTGAATTTAAATCCTAGCGCCCAATTAAATTAGAATTTTTTTTTGTTGTTCTAAAATTTACTGATTAAAAATGAAAAAAGGGTTATCTTTATAGGGTTATCAACAAGTCTGATATTAATTTAGACTAATATATGTTTATGCTGAGGGAAAAGATTAATTTTTTTTCTCGAATATTAAAGCCCAGTCAGGCTTTTTTTAAGATTCATAAAAAAAATTTTTTTATTACTATTTCTCATTTTTATAATCAGTAAACGGATCTCGTCTCTAATAAAAAAAAAAGATTTTTTTTGATATTATTTTATAAGTAAAATTTTATGGAATAAACTTATATATTCAAGGATTTAAACTTGTCGAAAATGATAAATCAAAGTATTAAATATCAACAAAATTTAAGATATTCTTATTTTTTATTCAAAGATAAGATAGATTATGACTAATATATTTTTCTTAAATTGGAAATTTTGACAGAAATTTTAATTTTTTTTCTGTGTTTTTCAATTTTAAAAAGAAGTAAAGCTTAAAGAGACATGGCCAAGTCAATTCTTTGGTGAACATTAACAATCTAAAATTTCAACAAAAAAAAAACGGGTTCAACCATTTTTCATTTCAAGCAAAAAGCAATTAAAAACTATGCTTATTAAGGCTTTGTACAGTAAATTTCAATTCGTCATTTCAGTTCATGCAAATTCAAATAACTCTTGAAACGAAAGTGATAAAGTTGTTCTGTAAATTGCTACAAAGTGTAACAATTTTGCTACACTCGAAAATATAGCTCTGCAAAAACGTTGCAGATTGCATACAGAACCTTTTTCAATTGCGTGCAAAATTTGCATTGTTACAGACTTTTTGCAGACAAACATTTTTGGGTGTAGCAAAATTGTTACACTTTGTAGCAATTTAAAAAATAAGTTTATCACTTTCCGTTCAAAAGTTATTTGAATTTGCATGAATTGAAATGATGAATTGAAATTTACAGAGCCGCTTATTAAACAAATATTTTTAGATGGTCCATCTAAAGAACCCTCAGTAAAAAGTCATTTTGAGGTTTCGGTCTTTATATAACAAGTTGCCTGTACGTTTTGTGACCTCGAAGTTTTGAAGTATTTCAGGATGATGTTGTCCTCTTCCTAAAAAAGGACGGACAAAAAAGAGAAAGAGTTAAAAAATTGGAAATGAAAACAATCGTACAAGCTTATTTTAGTTTTTACTTTACTTGTACTTGAATTGCAAAAAATGCGAAAAGTTCAAAAAGTAGAGAGCCCTTCAAGGATGCGACAGAACTGTCACAAAATTGTATTGGATTTGAGAACTATGTTATTGTTTCTAATAAATCAACTACAATCTTTATCATTTACAATTTTGAAAATCAATGTTTAATATACGAAAAAAAAAATCAAAAATTTTTTTATATGAATTTTATTAACTGAAAAATGTCCTAAGTAAAGAAAGTTTATTAATTAAAAATTAGGGTATCTTTAAAATGAAATTGAATCACACATTTGAAGTTTTAAGCTTAAAAAAATTTTTTTTAATTTTTTATAAAACTGTTAATCAAGAGGTTTAACTCTAAAACTTACCACAAACTGAACCATCCCAAGCACCAGTTGAACAACTTAAAAATAAAATAAATTGATTTAACCAATTCGCTGAAAATAAAAAAATTTAATATTCTTACATGCATTTGGCAGTAGCTCTATCACAAGTTAAACCTAAATCTGGATTACATCTGTTGTATTTAGTACTACATAAATCATCAAAAGTTAAATCACAGAATCTTTTGGTTTCGGTTTTAGTTTGACCTATTTTGTAAGTGTATGTTCTAGTGTATGTAATCCAGTTGGATCCTTCTGGACATTTGCAGCTACCACTTAAGCATTGTAAACCATATTCATAATTTTTACATTGATAATCACTAGTACATGTTCTATTGTATCTTCTTTCAGCACTGCTTAGCTTTACACCTTGGTAGTATTCATCACTGTCACTGTCAGCACTGTTACTATTTTTACCACATTCAACCAATGAATAGCCAATTAGGACAACTTATTTCGAAAATAAAAATATATGTTTCTTAAAAAATAAAATGATTTTTATTCTTGTAATTACAAATAAGAAAAGCTTGTTTAAACATTTTTCTCGTAAGATTTTACTTTTCAGACTTGATTTTTATTTTTTAAGTTTTGGTTTAATTTTCCCATAAAAATGACATTCTATTTATAGGGTTTGTTCCTTTCTCTTAATTGCTTTTACAGGTAAGCATTTTTATTGTTATTATTATTTTTTTGTAAAACCACGATAAGTAAAACCCAAAGTCAGACAGAACTTTTTGTTCGTGATTCTACTTTTTTTTCTATAGAGATTGAAAAAAAAATTCGCAAATTTTCTTCAAAACTGCGAAATAATGTTAGTTCTCATGGTACACGTTGCTAGAAGACATTATAATTGCATTCCAGCAAAAGTGTTTTTTTTTTCTCTCTTAATTATTTTTACGAACTGGCCATATTTTCTTTTTAAAATAGCGATTAAATACAAAAACGTGATTCTAGTTTTTCTCCATAAGAATAACGCGTTTTTCTAAACCAATTTAAATAGAGTTTAAAAAGTCAAATGTCAAGTCGTGTCAATTCGAATAAAAATAGCCCTTAAAATCAGAAATTCGGATTATCTTTTTCGAATTATCGATAAATCGAAAATTTTACTAATTTTTAAAGGAAATCAACTCGACCAAGATACATTGCAAAATAACTGGGATAGTCTAAAATTGTCTTGAGAAAGAATTCTTGAACTTGATTTTTGACTTAAAAATTAAATTAGCAGGATAAATCAATCGAAGGCTCTGTACAATAAATTTCATTTCGTCATTTCAAATTGAAATTTAGTGTAAAGAGCCTCAATCGAAAATAAAATAGAAAATTTTTTGGCAAGTTTTTTTTACTAATTGAAAAAAAGTAGTAATCTTTAAAATTAAGTTGTCGAACGGCTAATAATCAACAAAGAATTATTTTTATACCTTAAAGCTCTTAATTAGAATCCTTAGTTTCAACAAGGTAGAGTCGCTTCGCTCCATTTTTCTGAGCCGCTCAAAGCACTCAGAGTTTCCCTTAAATGTCTATTTTAAATGTACTTTTTCAAGCGATGTTTAAATCAATCAACGGTAATTTACTTCTAACCTAAATACAGCTCTTCTACCGAATTAACAGCGCATCCGTACCGTACCCGAACCGTACTAAAATCTTTTATGATAATTTTTTTTTTGAAAATTATTTTTTAGTACGGCTCGGTACGGGTACGGTCCGGCGTTAATTCGATAGAAAGCTGTAAACATAACGTTACCTATTTTTGGTTAGAGTCAACTCTCGTAAATCTGAACTTTTAGGTTAATTTTGTTCGATTCTACCAACTGTATTTACATGGAAAAGTAAAATTAGGCAGTCAACATTTTTCATTTAAAATCAAAATATTCGTCTATCGAAGATCGGATTAACGAGAGTTGACTGTATAGGGATAAAATTTATGATATTTTGTGGAAAGTCGTTACATTTTGTAGAAAGGATATGGGGCAACGAGGCAAAAAATCCAAAATTCATTTTTTTTCAAATATTCTTATAGATTTTGATGAACTGGAGCGAAAAATGTTGGAATTTTCGTAATTTGAAAATCCGTTCAAAAAATATGGTAATTAGAAGTTTAAATGATAAATATGCGTATTTCAGTCAATTTTCAAGCAAATTAAGCCAAAATGGTACCAAAATGTTGAGAATCGAAAGATAAATCTGAAAATTAAGAAAAAATAATAAAAAAGATTTCCGACGACTCATAAGACCACGATAAACATCAAAAATTGCTTATATTATGTTTATCAGTTTACAGATCCCTAAACCCATAGTGCCTTTGGTCTAATTTTTTTTCTTTTAATTAGCAATTGAATTTGACCAAAACAAATAATAAATTCAAACACCAGAAATTTATGCTTCCTTGGCATATTATGATAACAAAGATTTTAGTCGCTTTTTCAAAGCAAAAATTATGATTCCTATATATTTTTAAGACATTTATGAAGAAAAAAGGCTAAAAAATTTTTAAAAAATTATTTTTTTTTGGCATTTTAACTATTTTAAATGCATTAGATATCGTAAATACATTATCAATAAGAATCGACAATAAATAATGAATTTTGTTATGAATTTGTTAACAATATTCCAAAAAATTATATAAACACTCTATTAAAAAAGATGTTTTTGTTTTTTATTAATTAATTTTATATAATCACATAAATAAATAATTAAACAAAAAAACAAACTAACTACCCAGCCGAATTGCCTTTTAGTTGAATAGTAATTCGAAAAAAAAGTTTAATTTAAAGTTTTTTAATAATTTTTGGAATATTGTTAACAAATTCATAACAAATCCCCGTATCCTTTAAAGCTAAAAAGAAAGTAAAAGAATTGAAAAGTGTAATCGAATAGAAGGAGTAGTAATCCCATTATTTTTAAATCTTTTTTTTAATGAAAAGCTAGAACTCTGGCCAAGTGTGGAATAATTTTTTTCAAATTATGTCAAAATCCTAAAAGTTAATTTCATTTAAATAAAAAAGCCAGAAATCTATATACTAGGCCTTGGCTCTGAAAAAATTGGAAAAATCTATGATGCCTTTTTTGTTATCTAAAAAAGTCATTATATGGGTTCAGAAAAAAATTCTTTTTCTTTTTTTAAATTTAATTTTATACAGTCGTATTTGTAAAAATGTAAAAAAATTATTAGCGTTTTCAGAAGATATTTTTTTTTAGTTTCATCTAATGCAATATTAACAAATTTAATGTTATTTAAGGTTTGCCAAATCATAATCGTTACTTAAAATAAAACTGTTTTTTAGCCTAAACAACTTATTTATGTTCCGTAAATGTTTTGAATTATTTAGATAAAAATATTTTTTTTCAAATAGTAAAAAAAACTTGCCATATTTTGTTTCTATTACTCTTAAATATCTCAAATGGTAAAAATTGAATTGTTTGGAGTAGGCCTTCAATTAGTTTCTGTGCGAATTAATTCGGTCTAATCAAACACTCATGAGTCGAAAGACTAAATTGATGCATTTGCAAAAAATTCAAATTGAAAAATGAAATAGTAATAGTAATAAAACTTTATTTTCCAAAAACTAAGGATTTACGAACCCATACTTTCCGACTCGAAAAATCCCGGACTCGTTCAGTCCACATAGTCTTGAACTTTTTTTTTATGATTTTCGCCTTAAATATTTTAATACCTTTTTACAACCAAAAGCTTGCTAGTATTGAAACAAGGTAGAAAAAATTTTTTAAATTTTTTTTATTTATCTCAAAGGTTTTCATTTTTTGAATAAATATTTTTTGTAAATAGAAATTAAAAATTTGTCCAACTAAATAAAGTTGTCAATCTAAATCCATTAGTATTGTTTTTAAACTTTTTTCAGATTCACAATTCAAAATCTTAATATAATTCTTTCTTAATATTTTAAAAATAACAAAATGTTGAACTTTAATCTTACCTCAATTTGACTAATCGAATTCGTAGTTGTTATTTTTGAACTAATAATATTTTTAAACATCTTGTTAAAAATGTATTGCTTATTTTGTAATAAATATGAGTCCGGATCATTTACTTCAATTAAAAAATAACCCAAATCTTCTAAACCCGTAAAATGTTCATCTTTAATTAAACGAACAATTTGTTTATTTCGTAGAATTATTTTCAACATTTTCAAGTTTTTTAGGTTGACAAAGCATCCTTCTGGGAATGTGTTCACACTAATTAGAGTAAGAATTTGTAAATTATGAAAATTCTCTCTAAACTTAGGAACCATAGATGTTTTGATAACTAAATGTCTCAAGCTTTCTTGTCTAATCTCTGCCAAATTATTATTAAAAACACTAATTGTAAGATATTTCAAGCCACTAAATTCGTTTATAAAATAATAATTTATTCCATTATTTACAAGCTCGAACCTGTTTTCAGGTCTTTTAGGAATTAAGTCCATTCTTAATAATTCTTGTTTGTTCATTCCACAAAAAACATCTTTCTCTAGGCAGTATAGCTTGTTTAAAGATAAATCAAGTTCTTTTAAATTTGGACACCATAAAAAGGTACATGGGTAAATATAATTGATTCTATTGTTTTTAACATAAAGTTTTTCCAGTCTTGATAAATCTGAAAAAATATTTGGTTCCAATGTTTCTAATAAATTATCATTCAGGTTCAAATAAATAAGTTTTTCGAGATTACAAAAAGCAAATGGATCAATTGTTTTAATTTTGCATTTAATTAGTTTTAATATTTCAAGATTTTCTAATCCTTTAAATAAACCGAAGCTTAAATGATCGATTTCAGCACTAATACCAAGCGAGGTTAAATTTTTAAAACGATTAAAATTATTAGTATTCTTTAAATAAGGAAAATCGGAGGTTATTTTAGAGACTTCATCCAAATTTATATAATCAACTAAAAAATCTAAATCATATTCATTTATGACGGGAAATTTTCGACTTGAAAAATAAAGATTTTTTAGCTTATTAGTGGATGAATTTGTCAAATCAAATAAGTCGGTTTGACTATCTGAATATCTCAAAAGGTCCAAAATAATCCAAAATTTCAATTCATCCTTTTTTAATTTAAATAATTAAGAATTTAAATGAAATTTTTAAAAAAATTATTTTAAGAACATATCGAACACTGGATTTCAAAATGAAGAAAAATTTTTGTCCAAAATAGGTCACAAACTCTCCCCTCCTTTATCTAGTCTAGGCCACTGTTTCGACAAAGTATTCGCTTTGAAACCTTTTTTCTTAACACTCAAAGGACCGGCTATTTTTGTCAAAAAATTTGATTATAAATAGCAAAGGTTCCAAGAAAGATTGTAACATGAAAAGTAATAGATTTGAAAGCCCTTTATTAAAGCTTTAAAATGAATACTTAAACATCTGAATATGATTGATGGTTAAAGAAAAAATGGCGTTTAAAATTTTGAAAAAGTGTCAAATTGACACCGCCGGTCCTTTGAGTGTTAAATAAGAAAAAGACGATTAAGAAATTGTAATCAAAATTTTATTTAAGTTTAAATAATTAGGTTCTCGAACTACATTCAAACATTTATCATTTGATTAAATATTTAAAAGTACAGCAAGCTTGTACTACAGTTGACTATGCTCGGATAAAATTTGTTCAAAACATTATGAACAAATCAAAAGTTTTTTGAGTGAAGGGGCAATGTGAATTTTTGTTACAAAAATACAAAACGCTATAATTTAATTTGGGAATGGAATAAATTTATTATGTAAATTGTAGAAGTGTGTACAACTTTTGTACATTTGTTATTCAGTCTCTGTTAATTTTCTACTAAAATTGAACAAAAAATTTATAATCCTTTTAAATGGCGTGTATTTTGCAGAGTAATTTAGCAAAGATTGAATAACAGATTGAACGTCGGAATGGAAGTTAAAATTTAGACATACAAAAAAGATTCAATTTGAATTTTTACACTCAAAAGTTGGGATTAATGAGGTTGATTGAAAAACAAAAAAAAGATTTTTTTTCGTGACGGGTACTTTTTCCCCGCTCGAAATTTTAGAGGAAAAAGTACCCCTAACCTTTTTTTTTGCTGCATTTTTTTTAACGAGTTGAAAATAATTTTGTCATTTATAGGTAATCACCTAGCTTTTGATGCAGCATTAAAATACCTCTTAGATGCCTTTCAGTTAATGTCACATCAAGAGACACGGCAGTAAGATATGAAAACTTAATTTTATAAAAATTAATACCTAACTAGTAAGCTCATTTTATCGGGTTTTTAAAAAATTTTTTTTTGAGTATAATGATAAAAAAAGTTAATAAAAATAACCTACTTTGAAAAAAAAATTATCTGAAATAATTAGACATATGAATAATGCCATATTTTTGATTTGTTGATGGTTCTGACAATTTTAGGAAATGATCAATTATTTTTTATAAATGATTAATTAAATAGTTAAAGGTTTAGAAATAGAGAAGGATATAACTTTAGCAAGATTATTATGATTTAAGATATTGTAATTTTTTTATGGAGCCAAGCTCGATCTATACTTAAATAAAAAACGACAAGAAAAATTTAGGCGAATAACCACCTAGTCTCATTATTTTTTTTTAGTTTGCTTTTTGATGAATAAATGAAATTACTTGAAGATTTGCAAACTCAAAAGTAGATCTTTGAAATTTTCTTATTTTTCTATTAAGAACATCACTTTAGAATCAAAAAAAAAATTAAAAAATTTTAAAAGTTGGGTTTTCGAAAAAAAAAGTTACTTTAATTTAGAAATAAGATCATCGCTTAACTTTTC
>NTPY01001017.1:19903-40145 GCA_002922825.1 Brachionus calyciflorus | reverse complement strand
TCTCAAAAAGATCATAACTGTTTTATCGAATTTTATTACAATTTATCACTTTTTCAAGCATTAGAAAAATTGCAATTCAAATATAACAACACATTGAACACTGACGAATTATACGAAAAACTAAAATTTTTTGAGTTTTAAAATGGCGCAAGCATATGTCGATAAATATAAATTACAAAAAAAAATATTTCAACTCAGACATCTGATGGAATAGATTTTACTTTTTTCCTATTTAATTATAAATCTGTTAGACTATACAAATCAAAATCATACAAAGACTACGTTTTAAGCCTCAATTTAGGAAATTCAAAAAAATTTATTATAACAAAACAAATCTGGAAAACATTTAAAATTTATTTTCCTCATATTGATAAAATTTTAAGCAATGAATAATAATTTTTGGTTAATTGATCAAGAAATTTTTAAACATCCATTTACTTGTACAATAGCTGGACCAACACAATCGGGGAAGACTTGGTTAATAAAGAAAATATTATAATTTAATAATTCAATATTTGACATCCCACCTCAAAACATTATTTACTGTTGTTCAACATGGCAAAAAAATTTTGAAAATTTTGGAGATATTTTACCAAAAGTCGCATTTAAACAGGGGCTTCCCGATATTGATGAAATAGACCCATCACAAAATAATTGAATAATACTGGATGACTTGATGAAAGAATGCGAAGAAGATGTCTCAATACAAAAACTATATACGATAGACTCTCATCATAAGAATATTAGTGTTTTTTTCATAACACAAAATATTTTTTCAAAGGGAAAATTTACAAGAACCTTAAATTTGAACTCTCACTATTTAGTTTTATTCAATAACCCAAGAGATAAACTTCAAATAAGTACTTAGCAAGACAAATGTTTCCTGGAAAAAGTAGTTTTTTTATTGAAGCATATGAAGATGCTTCCTCAAAACCACATGGATATTTAATGATTGATTTAAAACAAACAACAGAAAACCGTTATAGAATTCAAACAGGAATTACACCTGATGAGCAGAGGATAATTTATACTCCAAAATAAAAAAAAATTTATATTTGTTTTAAATTTTTTATTGAATAAAAATAATTAAAATTTATTTTTAAATTTTTCAATCATTTTATCATTTTTGTTTGAAGATTCATGAAAAAATCCAACAAATTTTGTCATCGAATACCCTGTTGATCTTAGTATTAAAAAAAGAAGGCAATAATATTTATCTAATTTAAAAAACTTTGGGTTATTGCCGTATGAATCAAAAAAATTAACTATTTTATTTGAATCAAAATAGATGGCTATCCAATGTTGACCTGGATGTTTTCTTTTAGCCGTATTCATAATGAAACAACTTGGATATTTATTGATAAGAGGAAGTTCATCTCTTGCGAATACACCTAAAAAATTTGATTTTGTTTCTGGGTGTGTTGTTAATATTTTATCTAGTTGATTCCCATTAATCTTGTAAATTTTATAATCATATGAAACTTCGTATTTGTTATTTATTTCAACCAAGTTATCATACTCCATAAAAGTAATGACTACTATTGAAGTATCCAACGATTGAGAAAATGTTAGAGCTAAATCTAAATTTCCTGATCTTATTAAATTAAATTGATCACCACTACATAAATCTGGTGTTAAATCAAAGGCAAAAAGTGAATATCCGTTAGGATAGTAAAGTCTTGAAATATCATTTCCAGTTGCAAATACAGGTTTATCAATATTTTCAAATAAGTCGAATACCCTCGAATATATTGATTTTCTGAAAAATTAAACTCAAGAGGTTTATAATATGGGGATGATTGGCCATCTACCATTAAATTTAGTTTTGAAAGATTAAAATGTCTAAAATTAAACGGATTTAATGTTAAAGATCCATCATAAGCTGAATTTGTAACCATACCAATAACAACTCTAGATGGCAGAGATGAGTGACTAATATTTGATATTACTTTACTAGAAACACCAAGACCAATAGTATGTTGTTTAACAACAACTCTTTTAATCGGGTATTAAGCGCTAGTTTTTTCTAATGCCATAGCATGACCCAACATTACGGAAGGATTGATTTGTGCTTTTCTTACTAACAAAATTGCTGAATCAATTGAAACAGAATAATTTCCTGTTTCATTTCCCATTAAAGAAAATTCAGGCCTACTTGGAATAAGTTTTAAATTCATTGAAACATTATTGTCACAATGAAGTCTTCCGATCAACTCAATTTTACCATTACCTCTAGATAAAATAGCTTTTCTATTCAATAATCCAGTATTCATTTTAGGAATATCTTGCCATTTTTTTTTCATCATCATTTAAACTAAATTTGATGTTGTCAAAGTGTCCAGCTTCATCTTTATAAAAAAATTGTGATTGAAGATAAGAGTTTTTGGAATCTTGTCCATAATTTAAAAGATCCGTTAAATATGCTTTATATGGATAGACATTATTTGAATTTTCAAAATTTTGTCCATTAAATGATAATTCAACTTGTGAAAATAATGAATGCAAAAAATTGTTTACTGGGGCCACAGTATCGATATCAGCAACTATTGTGTTTTTATCTTTTTTGATCGATGCTTGAATGTATAAACTTGTTTTTGATAACTGGAGATAATGGTTACTTGACCCTTCATAACGAAATTCAATAGGTGATCCATATGAGAGTGAAGAAGTCGGGTTATTTGAAGTTATAGTTGAAGGGGTTAGAAAAAGGTCTAGCTCTGATTTTATACATTCATTTGAATTATTTAAAATTTTCATTTTTTGACGAAAATATCTAAAATTCTTTTTTTAGCTTTTTTTGATTTTTTTGTAAATGATTTTCTTTTTTTTCTTCTATTTATATTCAAACCAGGCTTTAAAATGAAACCTTCACCTTGATGAATTTTTTCAGAAATATTTCGAATAGATTCCTTTGATCTATGCTTCACACTTTCTTTAGGGTCATTTCCATTTTATGTATCTTGTGCAACATTTGTTGCTGTTCTAAATAGTTCTTTTCCAACTGATTTAGCAATAGGAAAAGCATGTTCACGGACAATCGGCATAACCCATTTGAAAATATTTCTAAATATACCACCAAGTCCATAACCTCTTTGATATGGACTTCCTTGAAAATATGGTAGCCCATTTCCAGCCTGATTTAAATAATAGCTTTTAAAATCCATTTATTTTTCTAAAATGTAATGTTGAAATTATGTGACCACTTAAGTAGGTAGCTGAATTTATAGATGAAGAATATTCAATATTCAAATTTTTTATGTTATTATCTTTTAATTTTATGTATCGAGGAGAAATGTGTGAATATTGAACACAACTTTATTTTATTTCATTCAAACAAAAGTTTGTTAAAAGAGGAGAAGATTGATTGCTCCCAACTGTTTGACTAGAAACTAAGTTTGAGAAAACATAAAAGTGTCTCAAGTGATAAAAATATTTATTCTTGAATTTATGAATTGAATCATTTATATTTATATGATTTTGATCGACATTCGTTATGAAAATCTGACAACCCTCAGCTGATTCAAAACTCCATTCCATAGTTGATTCATTGAATTTTGCTGTGGGAACTTGAATATTTTTTGAATAAAATTCGTCTAATATATTTTGATTTAACCTTTCAACAATTTTTTGCACTGGCTCACCATCTTTTGCAAACAGCTCAAAACTAAACATTTCCATTCGCAAAGTTGATGGAAAAATGTTAATAGTAGCCAATGAGCCGGTGAACACATCTTGAAAAACTGATTGAACAAGTGCAACTTCATACTCCCCCTCCAATTGGATTGATTTTTCGAAATTGAGGTCAACCCAGTTTGCTTGAAGGTCTGGCATATCTGTAGTTGGACCACTAGGTATAGTGACATAGAAATCCATATTTTTTTTATTTTTAGTTTAAGAAATTTGAAAATTTTTAAAGTTTTAATTTTGATAAATTAAATTTTAATCTTGTAAGAACTTCTATTTATACTATTTTTGGGCGGAAATGAAGTTTTGCAATTACTTTACCGTTATCAAATTTAACTTTGCGTCCGGTATCATCTCTTATTTCAACACGAATAACGGATATTTCTAATTTATTAATGTTTAAATAATGAGGATAATCATATTGAATCCAAGATGTTTTTAAATAGCTGTTATCTACTACAACATTTCTTAATAATGGAACGTAAGCATTTCCGACATATTGATAATCTATTATATCACAATAAATAAATAATTTTTGAAATATACTAGGTGATGGATCTTCTATTAAACCAGAAGATAGAAATTTGTTATCTGTTGTTGATCTATACCAATTATTTTCTAGATTTAATATTTTTAATATATCTCCCTCAAACTTAATTCTTGAATTACCAGGCTGATAAATTACAAACTTGAAAGGATCATTTGTAAATGAAGGAACGCTTTTGAACCATTCCGATTTTCTAATATCCTTTATAACATCATGATTTAAATATGATTGCGAATAAAGTGAAGGGGGAGCTAGTACATCATTAGCCAAAAATCCTTTTTTTATTTAATTCATATCTCCTATTATATTCTTTTTTAATATAAGTCCAAATTTCTCCATTCAGTCTGTGAGTAAAAGATGATATACTCTCCCCATCGTGATAAACAAGATTAAATGTATCATAGTCTCTTTCATTTAAGAGATCAATAACTAGTTTTCCAACCTCAAGACTCCATGAATGTTTATAAGTAAACTCCACAAGGACTACTTCATATTGAACATCATTTATCCAACTGTTAAATGATTTAGGGTAACCTAACCAGCTTACAAAATATTCGGTTTGATTATTTCTTTTTTTTTTTCTTTAAATTTTTTCAATTGAATAAATTTCTTCTTTTTTCTCAATTTTCTGTAATTATTGCTCATAAAATTTTCCTTCAACAACTTCATCATTTAGATCTCTTATTTTATAAGCAGGTGGATTTTGAAAGAGGACTTTATCAATTATAAATATTTCACGGGTCCAATTCGGAGTATAACCTTTTTCAAAAATTCCTTTTGATTTTGAAATTCTTACTTTATCATTTTTTGATAATTTTGGATTTATTATTGAGTCATCACCAGAATCTTTATCATTACCGTATATATTTTTCCAAACTTTTGCTTCATTTTTTGGCGTAACAAGAATTGGCTTAGTTTTAATTGTTCTATGATATGTATTATTATAGGAATCAACAAGGTCTTGGAGGACATCTGTATATACATTATTTTTTTTATAACTAAAATATCTCCACATTTTTTCTTTAATTGTTCTATTAAAACGTTCAACAACAGACGCTTTAAGTTCAGAAAATGTCGTATAAAATTCAATATTATTATCTTTTAAATATTTTTGAACTAATCTATTTTTAAATTCAGTCCCATTATCTGTCTGAATTTTTTTTGGATTTATCTCCTTGAATATTTTTTTTAAGGCATTTAATATTGATTCTGATGATTTGTTTTTTATTGGTTCTATCCAAGCTCTCTTGCTAAAAACATCAATTACAGTTAGCAAAAAATTATAACCTTTATTTGATTTAGCAAGTTTAGAAACATCAACTAAATCCATCTGCCAAAGATCGTTAATTCCAGCGACAATTGTTTTTTGTCTTTTAAATTTTTTAATTATCGGTCTATGAAGTGTATAAGGTTCTTGATTCAAAAGCCAACTTTTGATGTCACTTTCTTTAAAATTAGATTTTTGATTTTTAATTGATGCCAGACCAGTAAAAGAGGCTGCAGAAGGGGGATCAAAATAAAAATTATATTTATTCATTTTATTTATTAATAATAAAAATCTTTTTCATTAAAATCATCCCAAAGTAAAGATAAGTTTTCTTTTCTTTTTTTCTTTTTAGATGTTTCTTTCTCGTCTTCAGTATCTATTTTCCTAATATTATCTATTCTTTTTATTTTTCCAATTTTTTCTTCTCTTCTTTTTCATTTTTGTTGTTTTGACTTTTTTTCTTTTTTTTACCGGCAGATAATTCGAGAACTTGATTAAAAGTTTTATCTGAAATAACTCTTCTTGTTCTTGTATTTTCGGCTGGTGCAACTTTAATCATTGAATGATCCAAAATATTTTTATTTGATACTGGGGTTTTTGGTTCTTCAACTATTTTAGATTTAGGAGTTGGATTTAGGTTTATCTAAAATTTGTTTTATCTTATTAATACAATATGTTGGAGAAGTTTGAATTTGATCATCTTCTTCTTTTATTCTTTCATTCTCATCTAAATCAGATTTTGTCTCGGAATATTCATCTTCTTCGTTTATTTTATCTTTGAAAATTTCTTGCTCATTAGATCTATCAAAATCATTTTTTATTTTTTTCCGATTTGATTGTTTTTTTATTAGATAATTGTATGCAGCAAGTTTATCTTCGGCTGATAATGACTTGTTTAACAAAATTTCATTTTTATCATTTGTTTTGTTAACTAGTGTACTATAAGGGACTACAACCCACTTATTTGTATATTTCATTCTTTTGAAATTGCTGTACTTATTATTGATGCTAGACCAGTGATTACTGATGGGAGTAAAATTTGAAAAATCCTCCGTTTTGAACAAGAATCTTTTTTCTTTCCTTAAAACTGATTTTCTTTAAAAGTTTTCTAAGTGAATTCTTATATTTAGAAAGTTTTGATTTATCTTCATCTTTTATGTTTATATTTCCGTTTAACATATTTAATATGCATTCACATAATGTATTAATTAAATCAGTATGACTGGCATTTATAATTGAACTTCTCATCTTTTTATCACAACAAGATAAAACTTTCAAGTAGTCCATATTTCTTTTAAGTCGGCCAATGTTTTTGGGTTGCATGATAATAAAAAGTATAATTTAATTTTTAAAAAAAATTTATTGAGAAAATTAAACACAATTAACAAAAATATTCAAATCAAAACAAATTTTATAAAATAATGGAAAATATTCATTCTTGATAATCCATTCATTATTTAAACTTTTCTTTGGTGTATGAAACAATTTTGAAAATATTTGTTTCGGTACTGGCAACTTGATCTTAAAATTATCTTCTTCAAATTTAACCGCTATTATTGATTTTTCAGGAAAGATTTTTTCCTTTATGAATTCAACATCAATATCATTCTCTTCAAGTTTTGAGACAAGATTATCATGTTGACTTGTAGGAACAATCCATCTTTTTGGAAAATTTGAAAATCTTGAGCCTTCTATCTCTTTGACAATTGTTATCCATTTTATGTCATAATCACCATAAATTTTCAATTTGTCTAAATTTTTGAGTATTTCAACTTTCATTTTTGTAATTTCAAAAATGAAATTACAAAAATGATCAAAAATGAAATTACAATTTAAAGAATGAGTCCGATACACACTGTCTGTAATCTTCGGTACAGACAGTGTGTATCGGACTATTGCAAATACTGGTTTTGGATTTAATTACAGATCCATAATGTGTTTCTAGATTGTTTCTATTTCTTTGATGATGTGGGTTTCTGAAAAAACTTTTGCTAAATGGTTGTGGTGCGTACATCGCGTGCAAAATTCTTGGTCTGAATGTTTCTCTTTTGTATTTTGATTTTCTTCAAAACTCACTCTATGATTTTCCTCGAATAAAACGATCGACTATTAGTGGTTCATTCTTATCCGGATAAGCGACTTCAGCTAAATGTTCCAATTCGCGAAAATAATTGTAAATATTTTCATTTGGCTGTTGTTGTATCAGCGAAGCAAATTATTTTATCGAAACTCTTTACCGAACAAATTTCACAAAACATCATTGATTTGTTCATAGGTTGCTTTTGGACTTCGATTCAGTATACGTTGTTCAAGCTTGTCCAGGCATCTGTCTTATTTTAAGGCTAATAATGCTCCTGTCTTGTCTTGTAACCTCATTGCGTACCTCCCGAAACTTTTAACCCACGAATTGAAGCTTTTTTCTTCCGAAAAACGACTAACCTTATATGTAGGTACTTCAGTACTGGTAATGGATATTCTGGTTTGGATTTGTTAGGCCAACTAATAGGGGAATTTAATAGATCCGACGTGTTTCTCATCCTTGAACCATTTAACCACTTGAGCCCTAGTATGAAGACTTAAACCACTATCAAAATAACGAGTAAAACCGTTTGTTTAAATCGCCAGTACTGTAAGAATTGGTACTCTACCTTTTAGCCAAAATCGAAAAAAAACTCAGAAATTTTATATCTTTTTCATGTGGTATTGGGTTAATTTGTTCTAATCGAACATGTGTCAGATTAAATTGAAAGATTGTTGTCTTAACATTTGATCAAATTTTGTTTTCATGATTTTTCATTGTTTGAATTAACAGTCTGTTAAAAAATAAATTTAGGTTTTTATTTTAATAAAAAAAATACTTTTAACCATCTTATCTCATATTAGAATCCTGTATTAAGTCAGAATTTTGAGGCTTAATCGTCAGACTTTTTTTTGTTTAAAATGATTCTAATGCTCTTAAGCTTTAATTTTGTGAGGCAAGATACTTAAGCTTTAATTCGATGATGAAGAAACGCAATCCAAATGCGTAATAGAAAGCCAATAATAACTCGATTTCAAGTTATAAGAAAAAAATCTACACTTAGATTAGAAAAAAAAGATATTTAGTGCGCCTTAGTTCATCATCATATTAGAGTTTAAGTATCTTCGTATTAGAGCGTATGAAAAATAATTTTTTAATTTTAAGTTTTTTAAAGTAAATTAGATAAAAAACTATCTCTAGTGGTAGACTTAGCTGAAATTTTGATTTATTTCAATACCTTTCTTTTCAGAAATTTGAAATATACCAAACAAGAAAAGCAAATAATTATTAATTAGCTAAAAACCATTGGTAGACTTTTCAGAAATTTGATTTTTTTAAAAAAATTATTAGCATTTCATATTTAACAAAAATATGCATGATTTATTTCCTAAGAATTAAAAAAAAAAAAATTTGAACAGTAATTTTATTGAAATTTGAACGTTGAAACCAACAAATTTTAGCGAGAAATTTCAATTTGAATTTTTTCGTAGACGTTTGTCTCTTGTCCGTTAATAGTCCTGCTACCACCTGAATAATAATCCTAACAAAAACATGGTCTTAGACAAAAACCTACTACTCAAATTTCGCTCGAAAGTCGATAATCTCGACGTCTCTGGAGAACTATGGCTCAGACTAAAAACACTCGGCATCGAAAGATCACCAACACAAAGACGATTCGACGAATAAAAAGCCAAAAGAAAATTGAGAAACACTAAATACCAAAAAAGAAGAAAAAACAGGACAGTCCGGTTTGCAATGAAGTCAAAAAATGCAAAGCTCTCATATAATGTAAAACCTTTCATGCCGAAAACAACAGATAAATTGCCATCAATTCTCACTACAAACACTAGATCAGTTTGCAATAAAACAGAAGACCTTAATCATTTATTAGAAGACACTAAAGTAGATATTGCATGTATTACAGAAATACATGGATCACAAATCGAAATATCACACTAGTTAAAAACTCAATAGACCACAATTACTACAAGCTAAATTCAATCAGAAAAACCGGTAATAAAGGCGGTGGAACTCTTATCTTAATTAGAAAAGATTACTCAAAAAAGTGTACGCCAATTGAAATAAATCCTTGCCCGCTACATAAATCATCACTAGACAATCAAGATGGTTCGCTATCAAAAATTGAAGTAAAAATTGAAAGGGCTTTTCCAACCAAGCTACCAAGAGGATATACATCCGTACTCATTTTCTGCGTATATATTCCCGAATTTAATACATCGAATGGTAATAAGGCATTATGGCAGTTACAATATTATTTGGATAAAGCACTTACAGATACAAAATATGGTAATAAACCGTTGATTATAATAGCTGGAGACTTCAATAAAGCTGATCCAACAAATTCTTGCAGACAAAATAATTTGATAAGACTAAATTATGGTCCGACTAGGAAAAAGAAAAGCTTGAATATGATTTTATCAAATAAACCCAGCTGGTGTCAAACTGAAAAATGGCCACAACTCGCATCATCAGATCACGCAGTAGTATTCGCTCACGCTTCATTAAATAGGTATAAAATATCAAAACCTAAACCTATTAAAAGACAAGTGAGAACTGGGAAAATCTGAGATACAGTCCATAAAATAAGGTCAACCGATTGGTCACCAATTCTAAACAAGCTAAATTATAATCAACAGGGCGCAACAGATGATTTCTACTCAACAATCTTATCGGCGGAAAAATATTGTCAGCTATTAAAAATCTGTAAGTTTAAGGATGACCAACCATGGATGACTCTGGATATTAAAAATTTAATCAAAAAACGCCAAAAACTCTTTCACTCAGGAAAAAAGGACGAATGGAAAAAAACCTCAAACGAAGTAAAATTGGAAATAAGATAACGAGAAAAAGAATATTATCACAAAAAATTCATCTTAGGGAATCCCGACTGGTGGAAAGAGGTTAAAAAAAAACCGTAAAGAGCAAAAAGATTCTCATTTGGACAGAGAAATTTGTTAAAAATTGAATGAAGGATTTTATAACATTTGGAACAGAGAAAAACAACCTGATCTTACGAGATTTATTGTAAAACAAGTAAGCGACAAAAAGGTATCAATCTTTAGCCATAATTTGTTTCTAAAAACCCTTGAAAACCTTAAACCAAGTTCAACAGGGCCGGATGAAATATCAGCAACAGTCTTAAAATCAGCTCGTCTTGAAATTGTAGATACTGTCACTGAACTTTTTAACTTTTATATTAATAACAGCTTTGTCCCAGAACAATGGAAGAAAGCAAATATAACACCAATACCAAAAGTTGATCATCCAAAAGAACCAAGTGACTTCAGACCAATTAATGTAACATCCATTCTCTCAAAAGTTTTTGAAAGAATCTTTTGTAAATTCATAATTGAATATACTAAAAGAATCTGTGAAAAAAACAAACAGCATGGTTTTTTGGAAGAATTAAGACCTGTTGAATTCCCCATTTTAAAAGGTAAAATTTCCAAATTATATTAAGAAAAATTAATTTGGATAAATTTTATAAAAAGGTGAAATGAATCCATACACCCCAATTGGTAAAACATTTGATCAAGCATGCGCCCTTGCTTTGCAAAGCAATAGGCAAAAAAGGTCGATTGGCAATAGACCTACAAATTTATTAATAAAAAATTTATACTAAATTTCTCTTTAATTAATTTTTTTTTCATTTATTTTTACAATTGAAAATGTAAAAAATAGAATTTTATAGTCTAATTACTAATTGACGTCAGCTAAAATATATCATGTTTAAACTAAAAATAAAACTGACGTCATGTGACGTCAGTTGACGTCAGGAATATGAAATTTTACTGACGTCATGTGACAAATGGATTTCCACCACTGTATTATTAAAAGAGGTGATTTAAACACAGACCATTTTGAATCAATATCATTTCGATTAAAACAAAATAATTTAAACTATATTGCTTGCTATAAACCACCGTCTATTATCGAAAACGATTTTATTGAATCTTTTGAAAATCTCTTTTATTCTAAAGATCTTAACGAGTCATTATTCATAATCTGTGATTTAAACATTGATAAAAAAATTCAAAAGAACAACTTAAAAATAGACCAGATAGCTTTGGACTAATCAATTTTATTAATGAGCCAACTAGAATTAGCACAAATTATTTTAAAGAAATCAACGAATAAAGAACAACTGAGACAACTCTTGATCTAATAATTCTTAATGGTGATTTGATAGAAAGCATTCGTGTTATAGACTGTCCACTTAGTGATCACGACTTTGTGACAGCATCACTCAAGCTTCCAAAATTTTGTCTTCTAACTGTCAAGAGTTGAAACTTAAAGCAAAATTAAATCTTGAAAATATTACAAGGGAACTACTCAATATCAACTTTGAGTTTATCAAGACTTTATCTACAGTTGAGGATATGTGGTTATGGCTCAAAACTCAAATTAAATCTATTATCGACTCGATTGCTCCAATTAAAGAGTACAAAATTAAGATCTCTATTAAATTTCCATGGTATGACGACGAGTTACTGATTGTTAAACATTATCATGATATGTATTACAAACGCTTTAAACGGATAAAATTCAATGAAGACCAGTTGAGCTTCAAGTATTGGGAAAATTAATTCAATAATATCAACGAAATCAAATTAATAGAGTATTTTCAATCGAAAACACTAAACAATTTTTAAAACAATTAGTTATTTTATGATTTTTATTCATCTGTAGTAAATTTTCGAAGCGGAAAAAATGATCCCCAGGATGAGTTTAAAATTGGAGACAGTATTATAAATGATCCGAAATTAATCAGTAACACTTTTAACAATTATTCACGTCAATAAAATCAACTTCAGATTTCGAAATTAACCGATCTCTTCAATTTACTCGAGATATTTTTTTTTTTTAAAAAGTCGTTTTAAAGATCAAGTATTAGCAGAATTTAAATTCAGTTTCACAAATTCAAATGAAATAAATCACCTAATCGAAGAGTTTCTGGTTGTCCTGGTATATCTGGCATATCGACAAAAAGTATAAAAGCTGCTAGAACTGTTATTGCCCCACCACTTACTTTTTTATTTAACAAGTGTATTCAACTAGACCAAATACCAATTGATTGGAAAACGGCAATTGTGACTCCTATCTACAAAAGTAAAGGGGTAAAGGAAGATTTTTATAATTATCGTGGTATCTCAGTTCTCCCCGCTTTTTGAAAAACTTTTGTCAAAACAAGTCATTTCTCATTTGACAAAATACAATCTCTTGTCAAATAATTAACATGTTTTCAGTGGGGATCAAAGTTGTAAAACAGCTTTACACGAAGAATTAAGTGATATGAACAGTATCAGATCATCTAGACAAATTGAATTTTATCTTTTTATATATCTAATAAAAGCATTTGACACAGTTAACTCGACAATTCTACTAGAAAAAATGAAATTTTATGGATTTGGTCAAAAAGTGTTACAATTACTAGATAACTACTTCACAAATCGTACTCAAAGAGTGATATATGCCCAACACTTATCTGACTCTGAGAAAATTAAGCTTGGTGTTTCTCAGGGGAGTAAACTGGGTCCATTATTTTTCTTGATATTTATCAATGACCTTGAGTTTAATTTAAACGAATTCAAGTTCAAGTTCTTCGCTGACGATACAACTCTTTATCAATTATTTTAAAAGATTCAATCAAGAAGCTTGCATATTAATTAACTGGTTCATGTTTAACAGGCTTGACATTAATTGGACAAAAACTAAATTAATGTTTATCACTACAAAATACAATGTTGAAATCCCTGAAAGTGTTGAAATATGTTTAAACTCAATTGATGTTGTTGATCATTTTAAGAACCATCTGGCCTCTCGAGTTTGGATTGCTATGATAAAGGTTAGTGGTCGGTAATAATTTAAAACTCTTGCCCGTATAAATATTGGTGAAAGTGCTCAACAGCTAACACAATTGCTAATAATTCCTTTTCCGTTGTCGAATAGTTGAGCTTTATTTAGCGGTTTTCTAAAATAAACTTTTGGACGCAGCACTCCATCTTTTTCTTGACTCAAAACTGCGCCTATACCAGTATTACTAGCGTCAGTTTCTAAGACAAAATTTTTCTTTAGGTCTGGTAAGATGAGTATTTTGTGTTTGGTTAGAAACCTTTTGAACGTGTTGTATGAATTCTCGCTTTCTTCACTCCAATTCAATTCATTCTTGTTTACTGACCCTTTATTCGTCGTCAACTTATACAATAGAGAAGCGACTTATCTGGCTTTATAGAACCACTTGATATAACATGGCCTAAAAGCACAACTTCTTGTCTTCCACTTCAAAATTTTTTAACTTTACTGATAGCCGATGCTTTTTTAATTCGTTGACGACGAGCTCGATATGCTCTTTGTGCGTGCCCTCTTTCTGGTTTCATCAATTTTTTAAAGTAACTTGCTATCGAGTCCATCTTAGTGTACCATTTTCGAATGACAATAACACATATTAACCCTCGCTATTTGGTAGCGGGTAAGCATCTTTTGTGTTCTCTAATCAGGTGAACAATAGTCTATGGTATCTCTTATTGAACCACTGGGTTTCGACACAAGAGTTAGCCGGGAAGCCGATGATGACTCACTTGGCTGAATCAATTTGGCGTCTGGAAAAATTTTGTCTTAGAAACTGACGCTAGTAATACTGGTATAGGCGCAGTTTTGAGTCAAGAAAAAGATGGAGTGCTGCGAAAAATAAATTATCAAAAATTTTACTCTTTAATGGCTAAAATTAATGACATCAAGGAGAGGCACATATCTAAAAGGATAATACATAATTGATTTAACGATCGAGACATCATCACATTGGCAAGAGTTAAAATTTAAAAACACTGCATCATTTGTTATTGAATTCGTTGTGGAAGGCTCATCAGAATTATTAATAGCTTTCTCATTCACGCTAGCACGACGAAAATTTGTTCGACCCCTGGTAATACCCCTTACTCTACTACTCCTGCTTCTTGTGGGACTTGAACTTGCCATTGAATTTAAATTACTTCGATTAACCATTTTTAATATTTTATTTTATATTTTATATTTCTAAAAATTAAAAAATTTAAATTTTAAAAATTACAATTTTGAATTATTTTTAAAATTTGAAATAAAAAAAATTTGAATTTAAATTTTTTTTAATTTTAAATTTGTTTTTTAAAAATTTCAATTTTAAATCTAAATTTTTATTTTTTTTAACTTTTCAAAAATTTATACTAAAAATTTCGTTTTGTTATTTTTGAGATTAAAATAAAAAATTCAAAATCAAATTGCTAATTTTTCAAACGAAATGCGGGCTAAAAATTATCTCATTAGGCAGCAAATTTTTCGCTTGGTAAATTTAAATAAAAAGCCTAAAGAAATTAATTCTACTTTGAATATGGTGAATCAAGATGATTATGGAATTTCATTTTCGGTAAATTAATTTTTTATTTAAACTTCCATAAAAATAAAATTTTTTTTTTCTCAGAATGGAAGGCAATTAATTTCCCGCTTCAAGAACCAAAAAGAAATTTTAAATATAGGAAATTTACCGAAAATAAATACAAAATTTAAGAAAATAAGCGAAATCATCTTAGAATACATAGGAGTAATTTTAATCAAAATTTTTATTTATAAAAATTTTTCTTATATTTTTTTTCAAATATTCAACGCTTAGACAACAAGGCTATAATAGCTCAAAGGAGCTATCCTATGAGATTTTAAATATATTTGGGTTAAAAATTAGTGATAGACTTATTAGGTATTACAGGAGAAAAATAGGTTAATTTTAAATATTTATTTAAAAATTTGAAAAATTTTTTTGGCATTTTTTTTTATTTGTAAGGTTTTCGATATCGTCGTACGAAAAAAAACCTTTTTTAACTGACGTCCAAAAGAATCAACGTTTTTTATGGTGCCTAACACATCAAAATTTCGATTTTAGTAACTAAAGATTTGCTGATGAAACTATGATAAGAAATTTAGAGTGTCCACTTTATCAATGGCGATATCTTGCCACTTATCCGGAGTCTGTTGGGAGAAGTTCTAACTACAGAACAAAATTAAATATCTGGGGTGAAGGACTTTCAGAATTTCTATAAATTCTTTAATTTAATTAAAATATTCTATGTAAAAAATTCATTTATTTCAAAGACTTTTACAAATAATCTCAATTCTGATGGTTATAATGAAATATTAACTACTAGTTTGATTCCCTATAGTTTTCAAAATTTCGGTTTTAACACTTTTTTGGTGCAGGATAATATTTTAATTTTATCGATTGAATTAATCAATTTATTTTATTTTTAAGTTGTTCAACTGGTGCTTGGGATGGTTCAGTTTGTGGTAGGTGTTTTATTTACAAATGATTCTTAGTAAAATTTATTAAAATTAATTTTTTACTTTAAAGCCTAAGTATTCCGAAGGAGAAAAATGATTTATGAATTAATTCAATTAAAAATGCGAATATTTTAATAATATACAAATTTTAGTCAATAGATTTTTTTCAAAAATAAAACTTAATAAATTTATTGAACTGTTTAATCGCTGTTTAAATACCCTTTTTCACATAAGGTCCCAATTTCACATTTAATTGAACTTGAAAGATTTAAAAATTCTCTTTTAGTAATCGCAACTAAAAACTAAAGTTTCCAAAAAAGGTTTGAATTTTTAAATTTTTTATTCAGTTCAAAGAATAAAAAAGAATAGAATGAAAAATTTTTTGTAACTACAGCAGATAAAAAATTTATACATCCAAAAAATAATCCAATAGTCTTCTTTTTAAACTTTTTTCAGATTCACAATTCAAAATCTTAATATAATTTTATCTAAATATTTTAAAAAATAACAAACGTTTAATTTTAATCTTACCTCAATTTTACTACTTGAACTTGTAGTAGTTAATTTCGAACTAATAATATTTTTAAACATCTTGTTAAATAAATCTTGATTAGTTTGTAACCAATATGGATCCGGATCATTTACTTCAATTAAAAAATAGATTGAATATGTAAAAATCGTGTCAAAAAAAATCTGGTATGTAAAAATCGTGTCAAAAAAAATCATGCTATAAAAAAATCTAGTATGTATAAATCAAGTGTAAAAAAAAATCCAGTGTGTAAAAATCGGTAGTATAAAAAAATCAGGTTTGTAAAAATCGGGTATAAAATTATCTTATAAAAAAATTATAATTGGATGCTAATTAATATAAATTATAAACTAAATGCTTATTAATAAAGATTAAAAAACTCATGTTGAATAAAACCGAACTTTTTCGGATAATGTTCTAATTATTTAGGGAAAATAAAAATAATTAATTCTAAAATACTTCCTGTTAATTGATTTATAAACTTATTAACCATGATTAAAATATTATTATTCGCTAAAATCTTAAAATGGAATTCGAAATATTGGACCCAGAAAAAACTTCAAGTGTTCTAAACGGTGTCAGGTTCAAAATAGCAACCAAAAATCGAGACAAGTCAATCCTATGGCGATGTTGTACTTGCAATAAAGTTACCTTTACAACACTAAATGATCAAATTATACGTGAACCAACAAATAAAAGTCATAATTCAAAATGTCTTGTGTTATTGCCATCGTTTATTGAATCAATAAAACAATATGAAGATTTAAAATATCTGGCAAAAACTAATGAAGTATTTAACTTTGCTCAATTGTACCGTAACAAATTAACTATGTTACAAGAAAAATATGACCCAAGAGAAGTTGCCGAAAAATGGCCAACGTTCCAAAGTGCAAAGAGTTGTTGTTCAGCTATTAGAAGCAAAAAAACAAAGAAAATAAATGTTATCTCGACATCTGAATTAATTCGGAGCAGAATCAAACCAACAATTACAACCAAAAAGAGCTCACATCGAAAAAAACTCAACTCAAGAAAACCCTATAATTTTAGATGATGCACCTACTGGACAAATGCAATCGGTCACAAACAATTTCAGTTCAAATTCGCTTCATTTGAAAGAATCACAATGGCTTACTGGTTCGCATATTGATCATGCCTTAGATTATCTTCATTCTTTTTTTAATTCTCCGTTTCACACAATAAATTTTTGGCCAACATGGCGACTTCAAGATTTTGCTAGACTAGATTTTATGGTCAATATTCATCCGAACCAAGATCATATCTTTATTGTTAACGTTAGTAACTGCCATTGGATTCTATTTACAAATTTAGATCCTTATCAAAATAATGAACAAATTGAGCAATTTGACAATACAAATGAAGATCAATTAATCGAAAGAAAATGGTTTATGTATGATAGTTTCAACGATACGAAAAATGCGTCAGCTTTAAAACCAATAATCAAATATTTATACCCTGATCGTTTGACATATACAATCAATATGGTTAAAGTTGTTCAACAAATTGGAAGCAACGATTGTGGTCTACTGGCTATAGCTTATGCTTACGACCTTTCTCTCAAGATCGATCCTTCTAATTTAAAATATAACCAAGATTTTTTGCGTACTAATTTTAATTCTTTTCTTGAAACATCCTCACTTTTAATTTTTAAATCTGAAACTTTAAATCTTGGCGAAAGAAAAACCCAATTAATTTCAATTTAACTTAGGCTTTCCAAATAAATAAATAAATTAATCATTTTTTTTTATGTTTCTGTTTTTTTATTATAATTAGTTTTTTTGTTCAATAAAATATTAAAAAATTAAAACTATTGGCTATCTTATAATTTATTCAAAACCCGATTAAAATACACCTGATTTTTACAAAACCGGATTTTTTTATAACTTGATTTTTTTTGACACCAGATTTTTACATACCAGATTTTTTTTGACACGATTTTTACATACTCGCCCAAAAAATAACCCAAATCCTCTAAACCGGAAAAATGTTGGTCGTCAATTTCACGAATAATTTGTTTATTTCGTAGGATTATTTTAAGCATTTTTAAGCTTATTAGATTGTAAAAGCATCCTTCTGGAAATATTTCTACATTAATTAAAGTAAGAATTAGTAAATTTTGAAAGTTCTCTCTAAACTCAGGAACTTGAGGGATTTTAATAACTAAATGTCTCAAATTTTCTACTTGAATATTTATGAAATTATCATAAAAATCACTAATTGTAAGCGATACCAAATCAGTAACATGGTTTATAAAATAAAAATTCATCATTTGATTTTCGAACTTAATTTGACGTTTTTTAGGAATATTATAGTCCATTCTTAATAATTTTAAACTTGACATTCCATTAAAAATCTCAGTATCTAAACAGAAAAGCCTGTTTTGAGATAAATCAAGTTCTTTCAAATTTGGACACATTAAAAAGGTATCTGTTTCAATTTGAGTAATTTCATTGTGTTTAACATAGAGTTTTTCCAATCTTGATAAATTATAAAAAATATTTGGTTCCAATGTTTCTAATAAATTATCATTCAGGTTCAAATAAATAAGTTTTTCAAGATTATCAAATGCAAATTCATCAATTGTTTTAATTTTGCATTTAATTAGTTTTAATATTTCAAGATTTTCTAATCCTTTAAATAAACCATAGGTTAAATGATCGATTTCAGCACTAATACCAAGCGATGTTAAATTTTTAAACCGTTTGAAATTATTAGTATTCATTAAACAAGGAAAATCGTAGGTTGTTTTAGAGACTTCATCCAAATTTATATAATCAACTAAAAAATCTAAATCATATTCATTTATGACGGGAAATTTTCGACTTGAAAAATAAAGATTTTTTAGCTTATTAGTGGATGAATTTGTCAAATCAAATAAGTCGGTTTGACTGTCTGAATGTCTCAATAGATCCAAAATAATCCAAAATTTCAATTCATCCTATTATTATTAATTCATTATTATTTTAAATATTTAAGAATTACTATCCAAAAGATTCTTTTGGATAGTTATGCAATTTTAAAGGATGATCAATTATTTTTAATATTTAATTGATTTAATAATTTAAAGTTTAATACAGTGGTACTGATTAATTTGTAACGTCACGTCATATGCCGTTGTCTGTCGGTAGAATCAGACGCCTGATGACGTCACGTTACAAATTAATCAGCACCAGTGTAATTAATTGCCTAATTTTACCTAAAAAAGAACAGAATAAGTTTATCACTTTACATTCAAATGTTATACAGTATATTTCTGAAATAAGCTGACAAGTTTTTAAGCAAAATCGGAGCATGGCCCGCATCATCAGACAATAGTATTACATTAAAATTAAGAACAAGTCTTGTCCTAATAACTAAAAAAAAAAAATTCCCAAAATTAAGTTTAGGGACATAGATATGGAGTACCTAAGTCATCACTCATTTGGGCCAAGTTTTTGGGATACCAACTTTGGGAAGGTATAAAAGGAACATGGGAGGTGATATGGGTTGACAAACCATATTTCCTTGTAGAGGACATTCAGGGCTATCTATTGATATACTATAAAGCTTATGAGGTGAACATAAAAATTTTTGAATATTTTTTATTTTCTACTCGCCGGTATCCCTTTAATAAAATCTAAATATCATAGCAGCACTATATACTTAGAAACTACACCTAATAACCTAGAGCAAAATAATCAATTCGAAATTTCTATTCAATTAATTTTAAATTTATAATACCTTACTGCCGTGTCTCTCCATGCGGCATTTTCTATTAATGAGTTGAAATTAAAAGCATGCATCAAAGGCGTATTTTAATTTATTTAGAAAAATACTTAGATGCTGCATCAGCAGCTAACTGGTTAACATTTA
>NTPY01001017.1:0-16177 GCA_002922825.1 Brachionus calyciflorus | reverse complement strand
AGAGGAAAAGGAAAGGAAGAGTTGAGGAAGAGTCGAAGAAGAGTCGAGAAAGAGGAAAGGAAGAGTTGAAGAAGAGTCGAGGAACAAAATGCGTACAAGTTAGTTTTAATTTGTACTGTACCTTCTTTTAATCTTATTTTTATGTTTTTTTGACCTCACAAACAAAAATTAAAAATATAGACAGCCTTTTCTCTTTGTGTTTTATTTTAATGGCTTTCAATACAAACTTAAACTTTTTTTTTGATTGTTAATGTAATATATATTTTACGCTTGATTTAACAAAATTACTTAATGGTAAACTTGATGTGAGTGTCCACATACCAATTAAGTAATTTTTTAACAACAAAAAAAAGCATAACTTGGGGATTTTTAAAGAATCAAAGTCAACGTGATCAAAATTTATTATAAATAGAATTAAAACAAAAAAAAAAGAAAAATCAACTTTTAATTCTCATAGTTAATTTGTTGCTCGAGCTAACTTTGGTTTAGGACCTGGATTTAATTTCGAGGCTCTTTCAACAAGCAAATTAAATGTCCAATAGTGAAGCTTTAGAAATAAAAAAAATTAAAAATTCATTTTTAAAAAAGATTAAATTTATTATTTTTGTTACTTGTAATTGAGATGGTATAGAAACACCTTGAATACGCTGAATAAGTCCATAATTCTCAGTTTCAATATCAAATATATTTGTTATTTCAAATCGACCAATCATATCAGTACTTGAAATCATTGGTCCTTTTGAAATATCAACAAATTCGCCTAACTTATACACTGATATTAATTTATCTTGTTCGGATTTTGCTGTTTGATTCGATAAAATTTGTGGTATTTGTTCAAGTTTAAATCTATTATATTTAAACATTTCTTGAGCTAAATCAACTGATATTTTTAATTTCTCAAATTTTAAATTTTGAGATATTAATTTAGATGCCAATATCGACAAACATCTAAGCTCTTCCTTAAATAAAAAATGTCTTCATTTATATTAATTCTAAAATTATCAAAGTATCACTCTAAAAGTGACTTGACTTTACTTTGATAATTTAAAATTTTAATAATTACTTTTGAAGGTTTCCAATCTGGTATATTTAATTTGGCATCATAAACAAAACTACCACTTTTTACTGGAAAAAAAAATTAAATTTATTTTATAATCTTGAGATTAATTCAGATATAGAATCTTACTGTCTGGTGGTGGGAAACTGCAAAGATCAACGACAAACTCGTTCTTGAAAGCAGTCTCTAAAATATAACCCAATAAAAATGAGCATGATCTCCAATAGGCATTGTTCAAATGAAATGGATTTTCGTCTTTAAAATGTAAAAATTTCAAATTGCATGATGTGTCTAGAGGTTGATGCATGTCCCATAGTGTTGAGTCATTAACTAGAGCTAAAGCTGATCTTTTACATAATGTCTCTGATAAATGCATAGCGCAATTATATGGTGTCGATAGACCTTTATTCATGATGAGTTTGACATTTTGATTGTCTAAATTTTCGACTGTTACTTGAATTTTTTCTATTCTTTCTATTTCTTTCAACTAAAAAAAATTATAAAATTTTAGAAATTTTTATTGATAATTTTCCCTAAACTCGGTTTCACTGGTTAAAGAGACTTTAAGGTTAAGATATTTTGCTACCGAAATTTCCGTTACTGTAACTGCCTAAGCACTCTAATTTGAAGATATTGACGTTTATTTTACTAACAAGATAGAGTCGCTACGCTCCATTTTTCTGAGCCGAGAAAAATATTACGAAAATGTTTTTAAAAAGATTTTTATACAAAATTTTTTGAAAAAAAATTGATTGAAAAATGTCTAATTATTATGCCAAAAAAGAACAAAATTTTTCTTAAATTTTTAACTGAATTCGGCTCAGAATATGTCTTTTTTCAATAAAGTTTTCTTTTAAAGTAATTTATTCAGCATAACAACTTAATAAATCTATCAACCTATTGTTTCGTTATTTAATTTTCGTCTAGTGTAGTTTTTAATGAGACTCGGCATTAAAATTTATTTGCTCACACTGCGCAGGTTAGAGGGTTAAAAATTTTAGTAAAAAAAACAAAAAACTAATTTTAGTAAGAATATCATCTTTAACTTAATGATTTTAATAACTGAGAGATGTAACATTAAGTCACAGTTAACCTTTATACTGTCCAATCCATTTGGCTGTTCGTGGACAATAAGCGACTTTTAATTCAATTCTTTGAAAATTTAGTTTTTTTTTTATTTTTTCTATTGGCAATAAATTTAATCTTTTTTTAACTTGGATATTCTAATGAAAGAATCAGAAAAAGAACGCTAAAATAGCTTTACTTACAAAAAAATGGCCTTCAAAAATTATAATGCGTCATTTTTTTGAGAAATATGTAAAAATATGACGATTTAATGGGTCCAGATAAAGCTGATAGTGATTTTGATAGTGAAGGGAATGATATGGAAAAAAAATTTTAGAAGTGAAACAAAAGAGAACGATCGATTCAAAATCTCCTTAAGTGTTTTTAGAATATGAACGCGAGTTTTCAGGAAATTAACTTACTTGTCTTGACTTTTCCTCATCGAACAAACGTGCTCTATGTCTCAAAGCATCATTATTCGAAAGTGTCGAACTAAATCGAATACTATAAAAATTGTTTCTGGTTAAAATGGACGCTAAACTTTTTCGAATCATTTTTCTAAGTAAAAATTAAACCTTAAACTTGGAATTAGATTAAAGAGTTTAGAGGTGAAAATCCCTAAATAATCCCGGCAAATCCAACAATAAAAAAAAAATTCTTTTTTTCTAAAATTTTTATTCAAAAAAATTTCTTATTTTTAATCATCTTTATCGTATTTATTTTTTCGTTTTTCTTGTTTACCCAAACGACGATAAACTTGTTTTTTCAATTCCTTGCTTTTTTGCAAGCGTTTGAGATCCTTTTTCTCTTGTTCTTTTTTATGTTTTTTAATAAGCTCAGCTTGATGCTCATTCTTAGCTTTAACACGATTCTCGTAGACTTTTTTAAACATCTTCATAACCGATGCCATCTTTTGCTCTTCGGGTTCTCTTATAATCGCTACACGTTGCTTCTCCAATGGATCCATTTGTACAGCACCCGTTTTTGTTTTCAAACTAAACGGCAATTGTTCTTGTAATTTACGTTTTATTTTCAACGGCGCAAACACTTTTTCCTCGCGTACAATTTGTTTATACAACGAATCTTCATTCGGATTCACTTGTATATTATTTTCTTTTTTAAGTATACCTAATGTCTTAACACCTTGCCATACTTCCTCGTGTTTAACACTCAATAAATTAGTTATTGGTGCATAGAACTTGGGTACTTCTAGAGCGTACCATGTTCTCAAAAAAACACTATCACTCGTCATAATTCTATCTTCAAAAGTAGCTCTAACACTTCCAGCTGGTACTGAACTCGAATGCAAAGCTTTTTTAATTTGACCCCTAATACCACTTACTGTCTTAATCGACGCACCTTCGAACTTACTAGCTTCAATAACACTCGTAAACATACCTTTTAAAAACGCTGTTTTTTTAAATATTTTCAAAGGCGTTCCAATTACTTTCAACTTTTTGACTATTTGAGTCGATTTATTCGTCTCCGTAACGACACCAGTCGCAGCTATGCGAAAATTTTTAGTCTCATTACTCATTGTTTGAACAGCCAAGAAACCAGTACCTTGTGGTGTAATAGGACCCCAAAATGACGCATGGCAATACATGTGCTGTGGTGTGTATTTCAACGATCTATTTCTCATATTATGATCTTGTATATAATAAACAGGTAGGGTCTGAAAACGACGCCAACCAAGTGATATTACCAATGGATCTTTTGTCTTTAGGATTTTATTATGCCATCTATGCTTTTTGAGTCTCACTTGTACAAAACCAATGTTCGATTCATTCGAGTCCAAACACCCGACTATACTCAAATATTTGGCATCGAAATTTTTAACAAATTCACATGACATGTTATTAATCTCAATGCGCACGTACATACCAACACGGAAGCCCTCGTATTCAACACGTTGTGAATCGTCAAGTCTCTCGAATTCAAGACGATTTAAATTTGTTTGTTGTGAGGCTTCTTGGGCTAATGCGTCATAATATGCACTTTCGCCTGTTTTATCACCACTTTTAGCCTCGTCAAATTCACGGTCAAATTGCTCTTTTAAATGCTTCTTTTTTTCTAAAAGTCTTTCGCGTTTAGTCATCTCACTCTTTGGTTTTTTCTTAGACTTTAAACTTTTTTCATTTGATTGTTCGTCATTATTTTCGTCTTCATCGTCTTCGTCTTCGTCCTCATTACCATTGAAAACTTCACCTGTTTCCATGTCCTCAAAATCTCCCATTAATTCATCGTCGCCATCATCGTCAAAGTCACTTGGTGTTACTTCATCATCTTGAGCCAATAAATGAGCTGCATCAGTTTCTCTATCCCATTTACCAGTGACAAAACAATCTTTTATTTCCTCGAATGAATCAGGCTCGTCATTGTTCCATTTGTAAAAATTACTCGTATATTTAGCATTGTCGACTTTTTCCGAATAATCTTTTAAATTTATTTTTTTAATTTTAAATAAATTTTCATCGTCATCGTCGTCATCTTGGTCAAAATTTTCTTTGTGTTCGGGAAGAGCTTGATCACCATAAACAACTTTGGACCAATTGGTACGTTTATTTTGATTGGCATAAGAAATATTCGCTTTTTCTACTAAATTTTCTTTCCATTTTACTGAACCAAACATTTCATCGTCTTCTTCTTCATCATCGAATTCTGAATTTTCTTCTTCTGATAAATCTTCACTATTTTCTTCGTCTTCTTCTTCATCTTCAGACTCAAAATCTTCTTCCTCTTCCTCTTCTTCTTCTTGGTCTGATTCCTCTTCTTGTTGTTCTTCGTCTTCGTTGTCGTCGTGGTCGTCTTGTTCCATGTCAATTTGAGCCAATTCAGGTGCATCAGTAAATACTCTCAATTTAGCTGATTCCAATTTTGAATCCATAGTATTCTTGGACTCAATAACTTGATTTAAAAGTGGATTTTTACTCTTATACTGTGTCTCAATCAAATCATTTTGTTTATTCGAATGAGAATGACTACCGCCCAATTCAATATAAACGGCATCTTTGTCATAAATGATACCACCAACGCCTGAAAAAGGTGCGTAGACAAGTCTCTCTCTGTCATCTAGTGTTCTCTTTGTTTCTTTATTAGGTAATGGACACGGGTCGGTAAGGAACGATACATCGTTCAATTGAAAATCACCAACACCCGGTATATGTACATTAGACTTATTTTTTAAATTAGCACCACGTACATAACCGTATAGACATACATTACGATCACATTTATCATTTTGACGTATTAGATCAGGTTGTGTTAAATCTTCTAATCTATCACAAATGATAAATGGATGGTTGAGTCTATAACCCAAGTCCTTGAATTTCATGACTGATATAAACCGGGCTAAATTGTGTATTTCATTACGTCTGTATTCGTTATTGACTAGACCTGTTAAATAGAACAATTTAGCACCTTGGTAAATCTCAGTCCAAAAACGATGTTTTAATTTTTTTTTCGTTTTTTTCAAGGCCTTGGGATTTTTAATCATGTCCATGTGAGTAAGTACGCCCATAATGCGCGGAAATCCATGGACTTGACAAATGTTTAAAAATTCAAAAGTCTCCATTTCGAAGCCAAAACTGGCATCGATCAAAAGTAGAACTAGATCGGCTACTTTGGCCGTGTCGATCATTGAATTCAAATCGTTATTACATTCGTAAAATGTAATACGACGATTTTTACCAGTAACAACTGTAACTGGACCTTTTATGTTATTTAATTTTTGTCTCGTGTAATTTTTAATTAAACTCTGCATTAGGATTGATTTGCCCACGCGGGGTGGACCTACTATGGCTACAAATATTGGTGGAGGTTCTAAAGCAGTACGGTCGACTTCGGGTAATTGTAATCGTTTGGATTTTATGTCTTGTGTTCGTCTAAATTGACGCTCGGCAGCAACGAAACTTTGTAAAGCAAATGCACGAGGATTTCGAGCTTTTGCTTTGCGATAGTCATCGTCGTCGTCGTCTATTTTTTTCGATTTATTCTCAGTGTCCGAGTCTTTGTCGTTGACTTCAAATGAATCTTTTTTATTATCTCGTTTTTTGGCCTTAGCGCCTTTTTGTTTTCTATGATGCGATTTATTCGCTTGATTGGATTCGAATTCCGACATTCTAAAATTAAATAAAAAAAATTCGTGTAAAAAAGCGTTTTTTTTTTCAATTTTTTTAATTTAAGGTTTTCAAGTCGCGTTTTTGAATTTTTAAAAAATTAAAAACAAAATAATAATAATAATTTTCACAATGCTTTTTATCTGTATGAATGAATTGAAATATGTAAAATTTCTTTTGAATTCAAAAAAAAAATTTTTTTTTCTTTACCTTGCAAATGCAAATCTAAATGAAAATTTGCATTCAAAAATTTTTTTTTTGTTGCATTTTCATACAAAACATTTGTTTTGTCCGTAGAGGTTTGCATTTCTAAATATTTGCAGTAATTAGATTCTAGTATTTATGAATCTTTATTAAAGTCTATTTAGGCGCTTAAGCCTTATTTAGTTTTGCATTTTTTTAAAGGCAATTATTTTCATTGTGCTCAATTTGTTATTAACCTGACTAAAAAGTTTTATGAATATCAAGCAGTAATTAAACATAAAAAATTTAAATGCATAGATGGGATCAGTAATTGTATTTTCTGATTAGGACTGCTGGAATTGCTACTGAAAGTAACATTACAGCGAATTGCTAACGTAATGTTAACAAATAAGATAAGAAATTTAAATATTTAAATAACTGAGAAAAAAACTGAGAACTCAAGATTACATTTATTGGGTCTTGAAGAAACCGTATTACCGTATCAGCTTGATTTGTACTCTAAGAGTTAAGACCAAATCTACTTTTATTCTATTAGAGTTAACCACATCCCTGCCATGTTAAAAAATTAAAAATTAAAAAATTAGAAGAAACCTTAATTTTAGGTAATATTCCAATAGTAAAGCCCGAATCAACTTTTATTCTAATCGAAATTCGGCTTTAACGGAAATTAAATTAGAGTTAATCTAAAAAATTTGTCAAATTAATTTTGAATTAGATTATGTCCTAATTTAGACATTCTTCTAGTTTTTAACTTAACTCTAAGACGTTTTTTAAATATTTTTTTTTTGAAATTCACATGCAGTTTTTAAAAAAATTTGGACATAAGTTTAAAAAACTATTTTTCATCATCATTAGATGCTTGCCTATAAGAAATTTAGTATAGTCATTACAAGTATAGTTTAGGATATTTTAAGTATAGTTTAGGATATTTTAATATTTTAATAAAATTCGGATTCATTAGGTAATGTAAATAATGCTGTAGTTGAACAAGCAAAAAATCACAGTAGCTAAAGAAAATGAAAAAAATAATGATATAAGTAGCGCAACTGTTCCGAAGAAGACTTCCTCGTGTAAGAATGAAGAAAAAATTAGAAAATATTGAACCATTTTATAATTCTTGAATTTTCATCTGAATCATGATTTTTGATGAACAAACTTTTTTCGTGCTATACTAAAATTGTGAATTTCAAAAAAAAAACCAATATCAAAATTAGAAAGGCTTGAATTCATTTGATAATTTTATTCAACTCTTGCACGTCCAGGGTCTTATTTTCTAACACAAACAAAATACAAAAGCCAGAAAAAGAAAAGAGTAATTTATGAACCGGTTTTGGGCNTTAATTTTTTAACATGGCAGGGATGTGGTTAACTCTAAAAGAATAAAAGTAGATTTGGTCATTACTCTTAGGGTACAAATCAAGCGGATACGGTAATATTTACTATTAATATTAACCGTATATATTATTAATATTTTAGAATCAGAATAAGTGACTCGAGATTATTTTGCATGGTTTGAGTCAAAGTCGAAGTCAAATGAAACTTACCGACTTAAGTCCAAAAAACAATTTTTTTAATTATTTTATTTTGATTTTTTTTTAAATCAAATTTTCGAATCAAAACATCAAAATTAGAAAGGCTTGAATTCAACTCTTGCACGTCCAAGGTTTTATTTTCTAACACAAACAAAATACAAAAGCCAGAACAAGAATAGAGTGATTTTTGACCCGGTTAGGGGTTTTCAAGAGTTGACTAAAAAACGTTCAGATTTTTCAAATTTAACACAGAGTGCATGTTTCAAAACAATTTGTAGTCTATTGACTGTAACAGACAGAGATTTAATTAAACCACTTCGAGTCATAGTATTACTACTATTTGTAGTTTCCTTTTGGAGATTATTTATGACTAGAATTAATAGGATTATTTCAGAATCAACCTATTTAATGGATATTGATAAATGAAGAACTTGTATTTTTTTACTTCTAGTTTATTGTCAACAAAGATTGGTGAAGATTGGAAAAAATTAAAAAATCAAATTTTTTTTTTAAAAATAATTTTATTTAAAATTCAATTAAAGAGAAACAAAAAGAGAGATAAAATACTTTTTTTGTTTTAAATTAATTAAGACAAATAATCTTAAAAGAATTAATTAATGTACGCTAAATCTAATTAATTTGAATATTCTAATTGGATTATGACTTAGAATTTTCTAACTGAACCAGCTCTTTGTGGTAGAGCGCTTCCACCACGAACTTGTTGTGCTTCTCTCTATTAAAAATGAAAATTTAATAAAAAAAATACATTTTTAATAAAATAAATTTTTAGAACATACTTGTGGAGAACTAGCTCTGGCTTGTGAAACAGCACTACGACTCTTAGCTCTTTGCTTGTTCAATTGTTGCTCAGCTTGGCTTGCTCTGTCTTCAGCATCTTCTAATTCATGTTGTACCTTGCGGAATTTGGCAAGATTGACTGAAGCTAATTCTTCAGCTTCTTCAACTTGTCTCTTGTAAACCTTCATCTTATTTTGCAATTTTTCAACTAAATCTTGTAATCTAGCTTGATTTTTTCTGTCTTCTTCAGTTTGGAAAGCTAATTCTTTCAAACGTCTATCGTTCTTTCTTACTTCTTTCAAAGTATCTTGATGATGACGTTGTTCAGCCTCTAATTCACTTTCCAATTCATGGATCTAGATTGAAGAAAAAAAAAATTGAAAAAAATTTTTGTAATTTTTAAAATTTAGTCTATTTTACTCTTTGTTCCAATTTTTGAATAATACGTTTTCCACCTTTAAGAGCATTGGCTTCGGCTTCATCTAATCTAGCTTGTAAATCTTTGACTTGTTGTTCAAGAGATTTTCTTAATTTTTCAACATTAGATACATGTTCTTGTTCAACTCTTAATTCTTCAGCTAAACGTGAAGCATCAGCTGAAGCTTTTCTGACTCTCTCTTCAGAATTTTTCAATTCACTAATAGCTTCATCTAGATCGGATTGTAGAGCAGCGAAATCGGATTCCAATTTACGTTTTTGAGCAGATAAATTAGAATTTGTAGAGCCTAAATCACTAATACGGTCAGCAGCTTCATGTAAATCATTTTCAGCTGCTTTGCGAGCTTTTTCAGCTTGTTCTAAAGCAGTTCTAATTTCATCTAATTCACCAGCTAATAAATTAACACGTCTTTCGGCTTGAGCAGAAGCTTCTCTAGCTTCATCACGCTGTCTTTGCTCATCTTCGATTTGTGATTGTAATTCAGTGATGGTTTGTTGTAGTTTTTTATTTGATTTTTGTAAATCAGAGTTAGTTCTGTTAGAGTGATCTAATGAAATTTCTAATTCATTAATATCTGATTCTAATTTCTTCTTTTGACGAATGGCCTCAGCTTTGCCTTTAGTTTCAGCTTCTAAACTAGCCTGCATTGATTCTAAAGCACGTTGATGATTGCGTCTAGTATTTTCAAATTCTTCTTCTTTTTCATGTAATCTTCTATCAATTTCTTGTCTTACTTGACTCAATTCTAATTGAGCTCTCAATACTTTAGCTTCTTCTTGTTCTAAAGTACCTTCAATTTCTTCCAAAGCTGCTTGTAATTCTTCTTTCTCAATTTCTATTCTCTTTCTTGATTTTTCTAATTCATGGACAGATTTACCACCTTCTCCTAATTGATCCATTAAATCTTTGATTTCTTCAGCCAAGTTTTTGTTCTCACGTCTCAATGCTTCA
The DNA here is from genome assembly GCA_002922825.1 of Brachionus calyciflorus. NCBI lineage: Eukaryota > Metazoa > Rotifera > Eurotatoria > Ploima > Brachionidae > Brachionus > Brachionus calyciflorus. The sequence continues at coordinate 6,013 of NTPY01001017.1, read as the reverse complement.
ATCGATTCGTGACTTTGCTCGTATTGAGTTTTCAATTTAAATAATTCTGTTGAATATTGACGAGCTTCACGTTGTGATGCTTCTAATTCAACAGTGATATCTTCGCACTTTTGTTTCCATTCACCAATTAATTTATCAAATTGTTTTTGTTTTTTCTCCATAGCTGATGCATTTGAGTTAGCACGTTCAACATCAACCATCAAGTCCTCAACCTCATTTTGTAATTTTTGTTTAGTTTTTTCTAAACTATTGCATTTAGCTAATGCTTGTTCAACTTGTTCTTCAGCTTCGCTTAATTTAGCAGCCAATTTTCGTTTAGCTTCTTCGAGCTCTTCAGCACGAGCCAAACCTTCAGTTTCATATTTTGATCTCCATAATTGCATTTCACTTTGAACTTTAGCCAATTGTTTTTGAAGTTCACCTTTAGCTTCATGTTCTTCATCAAATTGTTCTTTAGCTTGTTCTAAATCGTTTGATAAATTGCGTAATTGTTGAGATAGAGATGAACGAGCGCGTGATTCTTCTTCAGCATTTCTCTTGGCTTCTTCAATTTGTGATTGTAAAAGTTGTTTAGTTTTACCAAATCCGCCAATTTGACTTTCTAAATCTTCAATTTGTTGAATCAAATTGGAATTTTCGGATTGGAGTCTATTCTTTTGTTGATTTAAATCACCCAAGTTACGAGCTGATTCATCTAACTTGGAGGCTAATTCTGATAATTGTAGTTCAAGTTGTTTTACAACTTTTTCAACATTAGCCTAAATAAATTTAAATTTAGAAAAATTTTTTTTTTTACAGAAAAATAAATATCAATCACTTTAGCTTTGTTTGCTTGATCTGTTTGTAATTTAGCTTCATCAACTTCGGTCTTAATAAGTTGTTTATCTTTTTCCAATCTTTTAAAAAATAAAATTTAAGTTGAATTTTAAAATTTACTATGAATATTTTCTTTATTAAAGACTTGTTTTTAGCTTTTTGCAATTGGTCAATTTGTTCTCCCATTTCATTAACAGCATCTTGATGTTTCTTTCTCAATTGAGCAGCAGTGGCTTCGTGTTGTAAATTAGCATCTTCTAAATCACGTCTTAATTTAGCTAATTCAGCTTCACGTTTTTTGTTCAAGTCTAATTGAGCAGTAGTGGCACCACCAGCTTCTTCTAAACGTTCATTTAACTCATCCAATTCGCGAGATAAATCTGAACGTTGTTTTTCAGCCTTATTTTTAGCTTGTCTTTCAGCTTCGATTTCTTCTTCAGATTCTTCTAAGCGTTTTTGTAATTCTTTTATTTTCTTTTGTAAAGTTCCGACTTGATTGTGCTCATCATCAACTTTAGCTGATAAATTATTCATCTCAGCATCTTTTCGTTTCAAATTGTCTTCTAGATCTTTTTTCAAACGATCTAATTCTTCAATTTGAGCTTGAGAGTTTTTCAAGTCAGTTTCCAATTTACGTTTTGCTTTGTCCAAATCGGCTCTTGATTTCTTCTCACGCTCCAAATTATCTTCAGCTTCATCTAAAGTTTGTTCTAATTTAGTCTTAACTTTATTCAAATGATTAACTTTATCTTCTTCTTGTTGTAATTGTTCCAATGTCTTTGAGTTTACTTCTTCCAATTTCTTTTTCTCACGGTTCAATTTAGCAATAGCTTCGTCTTGACGAGCCATTTCATCTTGCAATTTATGAACTTGATTATCTTTCGACTTATTATCGGAATCAGACTTGCTTAATTTTCCTCTAAGGTCATCAATATCTTTTTTCAAATCGTTTATTTCTCCTTCTAATTTTTTCTTTTTGCTACTTAAATCACTGGCTGAAGATTCTTGTTCATTTACCTTCTCTTCTAATTCTTTGACTTGACCTTCTAAATCGGCTTTTTGAAGAACCAATTTTTGTATACGCTCCTCTGAGTTTCCATTATTATCTCTCTCGGCTTGTAATTCAGTATACAAATCATTTTTCTCTTTTAATAATTTCAAATTAGCCTCTTCCAATTCTTTTCTTAATTTTTCTTCCTTTTCAAATGACTCTTTTATTTTGTTGAATTCTTCTTCTTTAGCTTTTAATTCGTCTTCTTGTCTAGCAACTGATAATAAAGGTTTAACTTTAGTGTACAATTTCCACCAAGCCCAATTTCTCAAATTCAAGTAAGCTTTTACATTTCTTTGTAAAACACTTAAGGCTAAACGCTGATCTAACATTCTCTTATAAGTCTTTTTCATTATGTATGTTCGAACATGAGCTTGCAACATGCAAATAATCTTAGAAATAGCTGAGTCTCTTAATTCTTCCAAGTGACCTAAAACACCAGCTCTGAAAAATACTTTAGTTGTTCCCAAACGGTATAAATCTTCACCTAAAGCAATATCTTTAATAATCGAACCAGTTGCTTTAGTTGCATCTACAAATCCTTTTGGAACTGCATTTGGAGCCAAAATACTATAACGTTGTTTAAACTCAGCATACATCATTCTGTTAGGGAAACCTTTACGGCAAATACGAATACCTTCTAATACACCATTACACTTCAATTGATGCATGACTAAATGAGGATCTAGAACACCTCCAGTCTTAATTTCATTTGGAATAATACAACGAACAAAATGAGGATGAGTTTGTTTCAAAGTATTCATCAATTTATTCAATTGTTCTCTGTGACTTGAAGATATGGTTTGCATAGCACCACCACCTTTCTTACCACCTTTGCCTTTTTCTTCTTCTTGACCCATATCTTTGTACAATTTAGCCAACAAAGCATTAGTTTTACTTGTTTTGAACAAAGTAGCTACAGTTGTATTGATAGGATCTTTATTTTTTTCTAACCAACCAGTGACACTATAACTTACAGTACCAGCATAGTGATGTAAGTCAAAATGAGCTTCGGCTTTATTTTTAGCCGGTTTTGGTTTACCAAAGTTTGGATGCTTTCCTAAATGTTGAGCATATAACTTTTCTTGGAAAGTCTTATCACTAGCTTTAGGTACAATACACTCTTCTTCTAGAATTGATAAAAGACCCATAGGTTTTTCAATTAAATCAATACAAGCTTGTAAATCCATGCCAAAATTGATCATCTCCCATTGAATACCTTCTTTTTTGTATTCTTCTTGTTCTAAGACAAACATGTGGTGATTGAAAAATTGTTGTAATCTTTCATTTGTGTAGTTAATACACAATTGTTCGAAACCATTGTAGTCGAAAATTTCAAAACCAGCAATATCCAAAACACCAATGAAATGTTGTCTCTTTGTTTTAGCATCCAAAGTCTCATTGACTCTATCTACTAACCATTGGAAAGCACGTGAATAAATTGATTTGGATAATGCACCAATTGAATTTGTAACTTGATCTTTATTTTGACCTTTGTTGACATATTCATTACCGACTTTAATTCTTGGTTTCAATAAACCTTTAATTAAATCAGCACAATCGACACCTAATAGATGAGATACTTTTTCACATTCCTCAGTACCGTCTGTTTCGGCTTGTTCTTCTCTTGGTCTTTGCTTCCATTTTGAGTTACCCCAGTGCATGATGGCAGCTGTGGCCTTGAACAAATCAAGTTTTTCTTGAGCACTAAAATTAAGTATATCAAAAGCCTCATCAGTCATTTTCATTTCTTCAGCATCGTCGACATTGTCAATAGTCAACATACCTTGAGCAATGAAAAAGTATTTTGATGGATCTGCCTCGCACAACATTTCCTCTTAAAAGTAAAAAAATTAAATGAAAGGATTTTTTTAAAATTTTTATATTCAAATTACTTACGGTGATATTTAGGATAATTAGCAGCCAATAGTTGATAGAAAATGTGATAGTTTCTCTCAGCTGGTTGTTGAAAAGTAACTCTTGATTTTTCCAATAGATATGATTCAATATCAGCACCGGCAATTTTACCAGTTGGGCCAAAATGAATACGAATAAATTTACCAAAACGAGACGAGTTATTGTTACGAGTTGTTTTGGCATTACCATAAGCTTCCAATACTGGATTAGCTGATACAATTTGATCTTCCAAATTAGCTTGTTTTTTCTAAATAAATTATTACATAGATTTAAAAAAAAAGACAAAATGTTTAGACTTAAACTTACGCTGTCATCTCTTTGAGCAGCTGAACCAGTACAAGCGACAAAAGCAAAGTATTGAATTACTTTTTTGGTGTTTTCAGTTTTACCAGCTCCTGATTCACCACTTTTAAACAAAAAAAAAAAAAGATTTTTTAAATTTAATAAAAATTTTTATTAATTTTTATTTTTTGAACTCACGTAATCAACATTGATTGATTTTCACGGTCTCTCAACATGTTGGCATAAGCAGTATCGGCGATTGAATACAAATGTGGTGGTACTTCATTTTTCTTTTTACCACGATATAAATCGACCATTTTCATAGTATAAACAGGTAAACGTTTATAAGGATTGATGACGACACAAAAGAGGCCAGAGTAAGTATAAATATACCAACTCATGTAACGTGATTTTAAGTTATGCAAAATGGATGCATCGTTTAAGTGAGTTAAATCAGCCATGTCGTCACATTTCTCATACTTAGGCGGGTTCATTGATTGTAAATCATCTTTTTTCAAAGTAATAGTTTCACCTTTACTAGTCTTAACAGTTGCTTGATCACCTTTTTCGCTTTGTAATTCACAAGCTAGATAGCCTTCAGTCTTGTCCGGACACCAAAAATTCTTTTTAGCATCAAAAGGTTGAGATTGAAACTTGATTTTATCAGCTTGAGGTATAAGCAAATATTTTAAGGATTCGACAACTTCCGGATCGTTCAAATTCGCGAACATTTTTTTTTCTTCTTGTTTCCAAAAATTAAATTTTCCAATTAAGAAATAATAAATATTTCAAGATGATTTTTTCAAGAAAAATATATTTGCCTTATATACCCAAAAATTAAACAAACAAAAAAATAAGTATCAGTGTAATTGAGCTTTACATATTTTTGTTTAAGCTCAAGTATTTCTAAAACTATTGCGCTCTAAGCCAATAGAAATAAGGAATTATCAATTTTAGATTATTCTCACAGATGAACTTAAATTTTTTTATAATTGAACCGAATAGTAATTGAACATAAAAAATTTAAATGCAGAGATGGTATCAGTAACAGCATTTTCCTATCAGGATTAATTGCTAATGAAAGCTAAACGAAAGTAACAAAACAGTTAATTGCTCCTGTAAAGTTACACTCTAGTCAAAAATAAATTCTAAATGAATGAGAACAAACTGAGACAAAAACAAGATTTCTATTTTTTAAGCTTTGAATAAACCGTATTAATTGCCAGCAAAATTTATTTTAGCATCCTCTTTTTTGTGCTAGAGAAAAAATTTTTTTTTGACATGTAAATAAAGAAATAACTTAAGCTAATGGCAAGTTTTCAAAAACGGAGCCTTAAAGAGTCAAAAAAAAAATTTCAAAAAAATTTTTTAATAATAGAAGAGCTAAAAATACCGGTTAAAATTTTTATTTTTTGAATTTTTTTGGACTCTCGAATACCTTTTCTTTTTGGAAACTTGTCTAATAATTTTTTAGAGAAAAGCTTAAAAGTTTCAACAGTTTTCTTTTTTTTCTGCTTAAGAAATTTATGTTTCGAAACGTAATTTTAAGTTAATGACATTAGTAACATGAATTGAAGCTTATGAATTTGATGTAACTTAAGTCTATGGACAAAAAGGTATGCAAACTGATACTTGGAATTACGACACCTCTTGTTACTTAATATCGAGCCATGTTATGTTGTGGCGAAGCAAGAGAGCTCCTTCTTAATTCATTTTTTTATTATTCTCTAACTTAAGATTTGAAAAGTAGTAGAGCTGAAAGAAATATAGCTTTGATCTATCACAAAAAATTTGTTTAAATAAAATTACTGCTTATTATTTTCTGTTATAATAATCAAAATAAATACCCATTTATTGATCCTAGCGTTCAAATTGTTTTAATTCGTAGAAACTAATAAAAATGCTTTTTTTTAAATCAAATTTTCGAATCAAAACATCAAAATTAGA
>NTPY01000215.1:181513-200850 GCA_002922825.1 Brachionus calyciflorus | reverse complement strand
GGGTGTAGCAAAATTGTTACACTTTGTAGCAATTTACAGAACAAGTTTATTACTTTGCATTCAAAAGTTATAACAATTTGAATGAATTGAAATGACGTATTGATCAGAGCCATTACTGTACAGAGCCATTTTTCTTCTGAAATATCTTGTTTAGTTACCCCCAACAGACCCCCATTTTTCTAAAACAAAATTTCACGAGCTTTCTAAAAATGTATTTGGTTTTTTTCCAAGGAGTATAGTTTTTTAGATATGTTATATTTTGTATTTAAATTTCAAGGATAATTTAATTTCATATGCAAATAACCAAAAAAAGTATCAAAGTAGTCCAAATAAGTATTTAGAAACCAAATTGAATTAAATTATTAAGTTTTAACAAGATATTTTAACTTTTTTAAATTTCTTAATAAAAGAAATCGTTTATTACTGATATTACAAAAGCTTAAAAGATAGATATAACATATCTAAAAAACTATACTCCTTGGAAAAAAACCAAATACATTTTTAGAAAGCTCGTGAAATTTTGTTTTAGAAAAATGGGGGTCGGTTGGGGGTCAGTTGGATAAAATTGAGGGTAAGTAGGGCGTCAGTAATTTAAAAAAATGAATTTGAGTATTTTTGCGAAAAATAATAATTAAAATAAAAAACAAATATTAAATTCAAGTAGATTATTAGTAATTTATTACTGATCAGAAAAATTTACTGGGAAATTATTACTTAGGAAAAAATTATTTTTTTCTAATTTAAGGAAAAATTTACTTTTTTAAAAATGCGAAAAAATTACTTTAGTCCAATTTAACGAAAAAATTACTTTCTAAAAAATAAGAAAAAATTACTTTTCGGAAAAATTTACCCTGTTCTAGCTGTTGGGGAAAAAACTGTTTTGTTTTTAATAATACACATATTTAATTAAACAATTAAAAGAAATCAAGCTAAATACGACCTTAAGTTAAATGTTTGAAGAGAATACAAGAAAGAGAAGAAAAAGAAAAAATAATATCAAAGCGCTTTGCTTCTATTACAAGTGAAGTGAAACTTCAATGTCTATTTCAAATGAAGGAATAGACATTGAAGTTCAAACATTTGGTCAAGTCATGGTGCCTCAAACTCGAGGAAGCGAATTAGCAAAAAAGTCTTGATCAAGCTCCAAAAAATATTTTCAAGCGTTTAAGATTAGAAGAAGAAAATAGTGTTCATTAGATTTCTTAAAAAACATAGACCCGATTCTGTAAATTTATAATTTTATATTTTTTTATTTGTATAATTTTAATTTGATTAGATTTTTTTTAAATTTTAAAAATTATCTTTTGAACTAAAATTTAAAAAATATTTTGTCAAATCTTCAAAATATAATAATAAAATCTCTCTTTTTCTTAAATCTTTGATCAGTAACTTTTTCTCATATAAATAAATTATTCCAGTAATTTTTTCCTATAGATACTAAATATATCAGTAATTTTTTCTGATTGAAACAAATTATAACAGTAATTTTATCTGCTAGTAACTAATAATATCGGTAATTTTTTCCTATTGAAACAAAATAAAACAGTAATTTTTTCCTAAGAGATTTTTTCTCAGTAAATTTTTCTTTTTAGTAACAAATTCATATTTACCTTCAAGGATTATTAGTAATTTATTACTGATCAGAAAAATTTACTGGGAAATTATTACATACTAAGGAAAAAATTATTTTTTTCTAATTTAAGGAAAAATTTACTTTTTTAAAAATGCGAAAAAATAACTTTATTCTAAATTAAGGAAAAATTTACTTTTTTAAAAATGCGAAAAAAATAACTTTATTCTAAATTAAGGAACTTTAACTGAGAAAATTTTGAATCGATTGGTATATCGGAAAGTATATTTGGAATCATTTTTTTGAAATTAGTACCGTAATGCCTTGCTATTTCATGCGGTACTTAAACTCGAAATTTCGGTTTTTTTCCTACGCATCAAACACGTAAAAACAATTTTTTTTTGAAAAGTGATAAATGCGGCATTTATTTTCGAAATTTTTAAAATTGTCAGTGCAATTATTCCCAAAAAAAATTGATTTTTTTTTGTTAATTTTATGATATTTTAAATAATTTAAAATAAACAATGATCAGTCGAATGGCTGCAGTTAAACCTAAAACAAAAAAAATTTAAAATTTTTTTATGTGGAATGCCATTATTCTCAAAACGAAAGTTTTAAAAAAGAGGATGCATCTAAAGTTAAAACTGTAAAAAAAAGGAATAAAGAAGTCATGGAGAAAGAGAAATTAGAAAAAGAAAAAAAAATTAACAGAGTTGAGAACTGCATTGGCAGAATTGGAGTGTTAGCTTAGAAAATTTCTGCTTGACTTTTTTTAAAAAAATTAAAGAATTATCTCAATTTTATAAAATTAATTTAATTTTGGTATGATTCTAGTTTTTATGAAAAAAAATTTTGAGCCTTTTTTATTAATTTTTAGAATTTCGACAAAAAAAAACGAGTTTTATAATAAATTTTTCTGATTCGGGTTTAAATGCCTTTTTTTAGTTTCGGATTTAAGTGACATTATTTTTTTTTAAAAAAGTAATTCTAATAAAAAATATTTAAAAATATTCGAGCTTAATTTTAATAATAATTGCTGCATCTAATCTTAACTAATTTGACTTTAAATGACAAAGTTATTTGCAAATTTTCGCCGATAAATGCCGCATTTATCCGTTTTCAAAAATATTCAAAAATACAATGTAAATGCAGCAATAAAAATTGAAATTTTGAAAATAATTGCAATGCAACAAGCTGCAAGGCATTACGGTATGTATTTTTATATGATAAAAATATCACGAAAACTACGCATCCTGGAAAAAAACTGAATTCATTTTTAGAAAGCTCGTGAAATTTTGTTTTAGAAAAATGGGGGTCGGTTGGGGTTCAGTCGGACAAATTTTGGGGCAGGAGTTTTAATTTGTAAAATAACGTAATTTTTTCAAAAAATAATAAAGTTATAAGAAAATTAACTAAATTTTCAGAAAGTTCAGAAAATTTAACACTATTTAGCATATGAAAGATGACGATAGGACACTTTTTGGCTGAGATAAGTGGGGGTCAGTATTTTAGTAGGACCCAAAATAAAATATTGAAAAATATAAAATATTTAAATTAAAATTTAAAAAAAAAAATTTTTTTCTTAATTCTTTATTATTTTCTCTGCTTGGAAAACTCGGCCATTTTCTACTTATAAAAAATTTTTAAATACTTTTTTTAAATTTTTTTCTACAGAATTTAGAGTTCATTTTTTTATCGAATTTCTTTACAAAATTATAGATTAAATTAAGTTTTTCGGAGTTTTTAACGGCTAAATTTAAATCAATTTTTTAGAATCCAATTTTTAAAATAAAAAACACGGGACGATAAAACTTTGGAAGACATTCCCTTTTTTTTGAAAACCTGCCATTATTAGTGAAAGATAAAACAATTTTCTAGAAGAAAATATCTGGTCGGAAAAAGGAGGCCCGTTTTACCAAAATTTTAGACTAAAAACGAATTATGGTATAGCCTTTTTTATTGTTTTTTGACCAGTAAGGTTTTTAAAAAAAATATTATTAAATTAATTTCTTCATAATTTTATTGATATCAACATCATTTGAAAAACAAATAAATAAAATTTTTTAATAAAAAAAAAAATTCAAAATAAAATTCACCATCCAACAGCTTTTGGTAAAATATTTTTTCTTAATAAAAGCTTTCTCAATTCATCAGCTAGTATAATAACCATTGAATAGACAAATGCCAAAGCATAAAAAGCAACTCCAATCGGTTTTGTATTAATTAAAATGTTAAAACATTTGATATGAACTAAAATAAGTAGAAAAAGAATATTGGCAAACGAGGACAAAAATAGAACTACATTTCTATTTTGTCTTCTAAGTGGAAAAGATTTGAACAAAGATAAGTATCTTGTTCTCGTCGCTAGGATATTACCAAACGACTGCATAATTAACATCGATACAAACGCCGATGTTTGCGCTCCACTCAAATAACTTTCAAAATCTTTACGAGATATGCCATGACTACCTTCATTCCAATTATCGAACGTCAATACCAAATCACTAAATTTCAAATTTGCATTCCATTTAAAATACAAAAAAAAATTTAAACTTGAAAAAAACGACATCAATGGACCGAGAAAAATAAACGCTTGTAACAACAAACGTTTATCGACTAGAAAATCAGTATTTTTTCTCGGTGGTTTAGTCATTAAATTCTCCTCAGGTTTTTCAAAAATCAAAGCTATCGAAGGCAAAATGTCTGTTAGAATACAAATTATTAACATTTGGTATGATGACAAAATCATTGGTAAACCAACTAATATATTACATAAGGTTGATATTATTTGACAAAAAACACATGAGGGTAAGAGATAGAGTAAAATTTTTCTAATGTTGTAATAAAGTAGGCGTCCGTTTTCTATAGATGTAACTATGTACGAAAAACTATTGTCTAGTAAAATAATATCAGCTGCTTGTAAAGCTGCCTCTGAGCCCGAGCCTACGGCTATACCTATATCTGCATTTTTTAAAGCTGGTGCATCATTTACTCCATCACCCGTCATTCCTACTATATACCCATTCATTTGTAGCTCCTTAATGCATCTTAATTTATGATCGGGACTTGATCTAGCCAATATGATCTCTTCATATTTATTACATATTAAATTCCACTCTTCTTTTGTTAACAAATCAATATCCCTACCACTTAGAACTATTGAACCAGAAAATTTTTTATTTGGATTAATATTAACTTTTTTCGATCTTAATTTCATTAATGTATCGTATCTTAAATTCGAAAGTATACCTATTTGACTAGCTATGGACGCTGCTGTTAGTGAATAATCACCCGTACACATCAAAATTCTAATACCGGCTTTTCTTAACTTTTCTACAATATCACATAAATTCTCTCTCGGCGGATCAATTAGACCAATCATGCCAACTATACACAAATCATTACATGATTTCTTAAAAAAATTCTCTAAACTTTGTTGATTTAATTGATCTTGTTCTCTTGGTGTAATTAATTTTTTACATAATAATATGACTCTACGTCCAAGAGTCGACCATGTGGCTTGTATTTGTTTTAAACGTTCCCATGCTGAACTATTTATACTAGTCAAATTACCATTCGATTCTATAATCCATTTACATTTGGCATATAGAATATCCGGTGCGCCTTTGGCTATTATACAATTGAGATCACGGTCTAATAGAGATTTAGACGAAAATAATCGACTATGCGTTGCTAAATCAACTGGTTTTAATAATTTAACATGATACTTATTCTTTGAATTAAATCTTATTTCATCTAGCAATTTGTAACACTTTTCCAATTTGGGAATTTTTAAATTTTTATCCGAAAAATTAAATAGTGCTATGTCTATTGAATTTTCATTTTTCGTATTGAAATCATTACCCAAATAGCATATGGCTAATAATTCAAGTATTGATTTGTCAACGCCTAAATAAACAGCTGGATTAAAATAACACGAACCAATGTCTATTTCTTTAAGTCCTAGCAAAACCGACACAACATGTACTTTATTTTGTGTAAGTGTACCAGTCTTATCCGAAGCTATTACATTAACTGAGCTCAATGCTTCAATAGCATTTAAATTCTTGACTAAGATATTAAATTTTTTTAATTTTTTCGAATCAATTATTAAGGCCAAACTAATTGTAACGGGTAAGCCGAATGGTACACCACTTATAATAATGACAAAAATGTCCATGAAAAAATTTTTAACAGATGGATTAAATGATACACGAAGCCATGTGAGCCAAACTAGAATGTATATAAGAACGGCAAATGAATAAAATATGATTAAAGTAATAGAGAATCTATTCATTTCGCGTTGTAATAGGGTTTTTTTACGCGTTATTTTTAAATCTGTTAAATATGATATACGACCAATTAAAGTATCACCACCGACGCCTACGACGACTCCTTTACCACTACCATAAGTTATAAAACAACTCATAAATGCCATGTTATTCGACTCGAAATACTCTGTTTTTTTATCAATATTTTTGCATTTTTCATTAGTTGCGTCTATTTGTTCACTTTCACCAGTCAATAGACTTTTATCCAAGCGAAGTGATGATACTTCGATTAAACGAATATCAGCAGGGACTTTACTATTACTATTTAAAAGTACAATATCACCGATGACTAAATCAGTCGATGGTATTTTTTTAGTCTGACCATCTCGTATGACAGTAGCTAAATTTTCAGATAAATTTTGTATGCTTTTCATAGTGTTATAAGACGACCAGTCTTGGAAACTAATGAAAAAAGATTGAAAAAAAATGACTAGTAAAATGACTAGAGCAGTTATTAGATAAGCCGGATTGGCCGGATCACTTAGTGGTTTATAAACAAGTATACATAAAATAGTAGCGATCCATAACAAAGCGGCAAAACCACCGAATAAACTTCGAAATATAGCCAGGTATAGTGTACTATACGAAATGGGAATTTTATTCGGGCCATTTTTGACTAAGAGCTCTTGAGCCTGTGTTGAACTTAGACCATTTTGAAAATTGGTTTTGAATAATTTTTCAATTTGGTCGAGTTTTAAGGTGTGATAGTCTTTTTTATTATTGAAAAAATCAAATGGAAATATTTTAGTTTTTTTAAAATTCATATTTGATTCACGATCGGAATTATTTTTTTTATGAAGATGGAATTTTTTTTAAAAAATAAAATTTCTGATCAAATAATTTTTTAATCTTATCGCCCAAAAAAAAAAAAAAATTTTTTTTTTAATGTAATACCAAATCGTAAAATAAAAAAAATATTTTTGGATTAATTAATTTCCGCACTTAATTATATAATGGCTTATCATGTTAACTTAATGATAAGATTTTCGAAAAAAAAAAAAAAACTTTATTGAAATAGTCTTGATGGTTTTTCGTATTTATTAATGTTTCCTGGTTAAATTAATTTAAATTTTAAAAATAATTTTTTTCCGATGACTTGATTACTTTTAATGTTTATCACACAAAAGTATATGCAAAAGAAAAAAATTCGTGACAAAAGAGGTACTTAATAAAAATCTAAATAGGAAAGTGAATATTTGCATAATAGGGAGGCCGTTCATTTTTGCTCCTTGTTGAAAACATTTAATAAAATTTTAGATCTAGATTTGAGTTAATGAATAATCTAGTAAAACAAAAACGGGAATTTGATAAATGAATTTTACCATTTTTAATCAAATAAATAATTTTAAAATAAATTATTAAACTGATCTGATTTACTTTCTAAATTTTAAGCCTTAGCCATAGTCCGAAAGATCGAGGTCCGACTTTTTTTATCCGGCTAAATTTTTATCCGGCTCATAAAGATTTATTTACCATAAGAAAACTATTAAATTATTTTTCTTTATTTATGATTTAATTTATTTCAATATTCCATTCAAACGAAGAGATTAAAAGACTCATCGAGAATCCATCTAAAATAGTCTTGTTAGATAATTTTTTATGAGTTTAAATCATCATTGGGCTCGGTAATAGTCTAAGCTTCATTCTGCTATCATTAGTAAAACATATCAATATTTTAACTGTTGGTCTACCAATTTGTTTTGTTCACGAAATCCTGATTGAAGCAGTCCATAAATATTTGCTTTTGTTTTGGAGACATTCTCAGATAGTATTCAATTAATTTGAGGTCATGTCGACAATTGTTCACCGATTTGGTGAACATTTGGATCATGTGAAATTTTTGTTCACCAAGTTCTTGGACACTCATTTAGTGAACATTTTTGAAAAAAAAATTTAGGCTAAAATTTTTTTGTGAACAAAATAAAAAATTTGTGAGCATTTTTAGATTTATCTGAACAAAAAAAAATTAACGAATTACAACTATTTTTACATGAATCTTAATTTTTTTTTCATATTTTTCTAATTTACAAAAATCATTCAAAATCGAACTTTTTTTTTTAGTTCTCTAATCATCATTTGGGAAAAGATTGATTTCAATGAAACTTTTTAGTTTGAGAATTTTAAATTTATTTTAAAAATACCTTCAAGGTAAAGTTGACGGTGTTTAAAAAAAAATGACTTTTAAAATTAGGAAAATTTTTTTGGTAAACAATAAAAAAATCAAAATTCAATGAATTTTTGTTCACGAATTAGTTGATCAATAATTTGGTTAACAAACGGTTCAAAAAAGCGACATGAATGTAAACCATTGTGCACAATGTCGACATAACTCTTAATTTGACCTGTAAAATAATTTTTATCTCTATCAAATATTCAAATTTTAATGAAAAAAATCTGATTTGAAAATTAAATTTCCGAAATGATTTTCCATTCTAATTTTGAAACCAGAAATTTTCTTTTAATCCAAACAAATTTTTCAGTATAATTTTTTTGGCAAATACCTTATTACCTTGTTTATAAGCGCTCCCCTAAACCCCCTTTTTTTAGAAGAAAGGAAAGCAGAAAAAAATTAATTTTGTTTTAACTAAATAGATCACACTAAAGTCTATCGGAAAAGTAAAATCATAAGACCAAATTCATTTTTCTTTAGTAAGATTTAACTCTTCGAAATAGTGATTTTTTGTCGCTTATTAAAAGCAAGGTTCTACGGTACCGTTTTGAAATTTAACTGAAATCGGGCGCCATTTAGTATTATATCAATATTTTAAAATTATTCAAATAATGAAAAGAAATTTTTTATCATTTTTAAAAACATGAAATTTAAAATTTAAAGACAAAATTTTTCAAAAACTGCTAACTTTCAAAACAAAAACTAAAGGGTTAAGGACTTGAAGTTTAATGTTTTAAAAAAAAAATTAAAAAATTTTGAATTTTCTTTAAAGAGACTTAAAGCACTGAGCATTTTACAACTAATCACAATTTCATTTTCATTTTTTGTTGGCTTTCAATAATTAAATTGAAAATTTCTAAATAAAAAAAAAAAGCTTAATATTAAAAAAATAAAAAAGACACAAGAGCGAATTAAAAATGTCTGGTTTCGATGATATGGGCCTTTTTTTTGTGGACACATTTTCCACAGACGAAATAAATGGCTCGAACGATACGAACAAAATAAACTTTATGAATATAAAAAAAAAACTCAAAGATTTTCTAAGAGTTTTTCACACGGGAAATTTCAATTATATCTATAGAGATTCGTTGAGAAATAATTACAATTCAGGTCGATATTGGTTAGAAGTCGACTTGAAGGACTTGAATTCATACGATGAGGAACTAGGCGAATTGTTAAAAAAACAACCGACTGAAGTACTTCCATTATTCGAAGACGCTGCTAAGGAAATAGTCGACGAAATCACACGACCACGTCCAGATGGTGAAGAACAAGTTAAAAATATACAAGTAATGCTTCGTTCAGAGGCTAATCCAATGTTCATTCGTCAACTAACAGCTGAACAAGTCGCTAAATTATTCAAAGTAAGTGGTATTGTCGTCGCTGCTTCAAACATTCGTTCAAAAGCAACAAACTTAACCATTCAATGTCGAAGTTGTCGATCGACTATACCAAATATTCCTGTTAAACCCGGTCTAGAAGGCTATGCTCTACCAAGAAAATGCACTGCTGATACAAGTGGTCGTCTTCAATGTCCACTAGATCCTTTCTTTGTTCTCCCAGACTCTTGTAAATGTGTCGATTCACAAACTCTAAAACTTCAAGAGACACCTGAAAACGTACCCAATGGAGAAATGCCACGTCATATGCAATTATATGTTGATAGATATCTATGTGATAAAATCGTACCTGGTAATAGAGTTACAGTCACTGGTATTTACTCGATTAGAAAGGGAGCTAGTTCTAAAACTGGCTTGAAAGAAAAACTTAACATTGGTATTCGCTTGCCTTATTTAAGAGTTGTTGGTATACAAATTGACTCGGATGGTTCGAGTACAACAAATGCAACGACTAATTCGACTTCGATTGGTTCTAGTAATTTTTTGACGAGTCAAATTGAAGAAGAAGAAGAATTTCGTCGTATGGCTAAACAACCAGATATCTACGAAACTATTTGTAAAAGTATAGCACCGTCTATTTATGGTTTTCATGATATTAAAAAAGCCATAGCATGTTTGTTATTTGGTGGTTCGAGAAAGAGACTACCTGATGGTTTGACTCGTAGAGGTGATATTAATGTTTTATTGTTGGGTGATCCTGGTACAGCTAAGTCACAATTGTTGAAATTTGTCGAGAGAGTAGCACCAATTGGAGTTTATACATCAGGTAAGGGTAGTTCGGCGGCTGGTTTGACTGCCTCGGTAATTCGTGATCCGTCTAGTCGTAATTTTATGATCGAAGGCGGAGCTATGGTATTAGCTGATGGTGGTGTTGTGTGTATTGATGAGTTTGATAAAATGAGAGAAGAGGATCGTGTTGCTATTCACGAAGCCATGGAACAACAAACTATTTCGATTGCCAAAGCTGGTATAACTACTACTTTGAATTCAAGATGTTCTGTATTGGCTGCTGCTAATAGTATTTTTGGTAGATGGGATGATTTAAAAGGAGATGAAAATATTGATTTTATGCCGACTATTTTGTCGCGTTTTGACATGATTTTTATTGTCAAGGATGAACATAATGAAGCTAGAGACTCGGTAAGTTTTTTTTCTTTCAAATAAATTTTAAAAAATAAAACCTTAGGAAATTGAAATTGAAAAGTGAAGAATTGTAGAAGTTAATAAAAGCATGAAGTTTTTTGATTCTGAATTTTAAAGTGCTCAATTAAATTTTTTAACAATTTTTTTTTAAATGTTGAATTTTGAAATTGAATTTCAGAATCGATTTTGAAAAAATAAAATCGAAAAAAAGTCGCTAATTACATTTCTACTCGGAATAAAAAAAAATAGAGTGTTACCCCATCAATTTTTTTTTGTCAAAGGTCTACAGTGGAACCTCGTTTGTCCGGTATGATTTCTAATTCCGAGTTACTTTTCCTATAATATAATTTTAACTCAATAATCCGGCATAAAAACATTTCACCAATTTAGCCGAATTAACGAGGTTCGACTGTACTGTTAAAGACCAAAATTTTTTTTGACAGTTAGTTTCTTTTTCATGGCTAAATTTATGAGATTATTTTTTACAAGGCTTTTAAGAAATAAATTCCACAAAAAATGCAAAAATTTATTTCTGTTATTGATCCAAAGTCAATCTAAAGACTGAAGCGATTTTCTGCAATTCCTTTAGAAAAAAGTTAATTAGAAAAAACTTGTATGTGTATGAGTATTTAGTCAGCATGATACACATGATATTTAACCATGATGAATGTTTAAATTATTTTTTATTCGGGTGATATTTTTTGTGAAACCGGTGGGGACTTAAACCCGAGTCCTTGAATCAACTAGGTTAGCTAATTTATTCTAAATCCGAGGTCCGCCATCCAACGACTCTAATCGTTAGACTACCACAAGCCGAAAGTTTAAAAATTGGCCATGTAAAAAATTGATGCATAGAGCAACAAGAAAATGCAAATTTGCAGAAAAAAAAATCTCCAAATTATATCCAAATTAAAAAAAGTCTAAATTAAATACGCAATTAAAATTGCACAATTTTTTGCAGACTTGGCCAACAGGTGCAGCAAATTTGGCTGTTCTATGCATCAATTTTTTTAACGACAAAAGTAATTTTAAGAGCTTTGCAGAGTGATTTTGGTAAAAAAAACAAAAAACTTTAACATGCCTAAAAATTTCCCAGTCAAAAACAATGCAATATATTCAATAACATATTTTTTTAAACATTTTAATTTATTTTTAGATTGTTTTAAATTTTGACAATTTAAATCATTGAGTTTAATTAAGATTTTTTTTGTTTAAATTCTTAATATTTTATTTTCATGAAGACTTTGGCCAGACACGTAATGAATGTTCACATGAATGCAACACACAATGCTGGCAGTAATACTAATCAAGTCAATGGAGAAATAAGTTTAGAATTTTTGAGAAAGTTTATACAATTTTGTCGTAGTAAATGTGGTCCGAGATTGGGTGAACAAGCTGCAGAAAAATTAAAAAGTCAATATGTTTTAATGAGATCAGGCACATTGGCTCATGAAAGAGACACTGGTAAACGTGTGAGCATACCAATTACTGTGAGACAATTAGAAGCTGTTATCCGTATTTCGGAATCATTAGCTAAAATGCGATTGCAACCATTCGCTAATGATCAAGATGTAAACGAATCTTTAAGATTATTCAATGTTTCTACAATGTCAGCGGCCATGTCTGGTTCGTTGAACGGCGTTGAAGGCTTTACATCACAAGAAGATCAAGAACAATTGCAAAGAATTGAAAAACAAGTAAGAAGACGTTTTGTTGTCGGTTCTCAAGTAAGTGAACATGCTATTGTTCAAGACATGGTAAAGCAACGCTATTCGGAAAAGGCAGTTTATAAAGTTATACAGACCATGATAAGACGTGGTGAAATTCAACACAGAGCTCAAAGAAAATTATTATTTAGAATTAAATAAATGGGAAAAATTTTAGATTGGAATCTTTTTTTTTTAAATTGTAAATTTTTTTTTTCGTTTTATCTTTTGAATTTTTTTTTGGAGCTTTAAAAATGGTATGACCAAATTTATATTTTTTTTTAAATTCAATGTAGAAAAATAGACAATTTAAAATTTTTATTTGGAATTTTTATGGCTAAAATTTAACAATTAATTTTTCTTTTTTACACAATGTGAAATTTAGAATATTAATGAATATCAATAAAATGAATTTTATTTTTTTGAAAAACTTTTTTTTCAATTTTTGGATGACCTGAGAGAAAAAATTTTTTAGTTGAAATTTTTGTTCAGCTTAAAATAATTTTTTAGTTGAAAATTATATGCTAATTAAAGTGCTGCTATGATACGATGAATTCACCATATTTTACGTAAAAAACGGTAATCTAAAAATCGTAATTTTTGGTAAAACATCGGTATTTATGGTAAATTTCCGAAAAAAATATTCCAAAAATTATTTTGGAGAAAAAAAATATGTTTTTATAAAATTTATTTTGATTAAAAAAATTATCTATCTTCTTTTTCATAATGAAAATTCATATAAGTCTTAAAATATTTTTTGATAATTTCAGGTTAAATTTTTTCCGCCTTTAACATAAATCTAAAATAATCGAGTAGCCAAGAGAACAATAATTAATGTAAAGACATTAAATATATTTAAATTGGCTGCTGAGTATTCATAATAAACAGTTCCTGATGATGTAAATTTACCGGAACCAGTACCAAAATTAGCACTCTCAACTACACCTCTATAATAAGGACCAACTACAAATGGATAAACTGGCGTTAAACTCGAATCAGTAGCTACAAAGTAAGCATATGTACCACTCGGGTATTCCGGTGTCTTACAATATCTTCCATTGTACTCATCTAAATCACCATAACCTGCTGAATATTCATAATCTTGTAAATAACTTCCCAATGCATATTCAGCTAATGTTGGACCTTGTAAATCAGCTGTTAAAACAGTTCCATTAGACAACGTTGTTCTGTCTGTAATAGATCTTGTTTTATAACTAGTAGTCAATCTTTTAATTGCTGAACTAGTATCTGTGGCTGATGAATAACCATAAGGACCATAAATTGGATATCCATCAAAAGCAAAGCCAATTAGCGGTGAATGATAATTAGCAGTGTTATTATATAAACAACTTGAGCTTATGTGTTGATGGTACTCACTACTCCCGTCCGGATGACCCTTACAAGCATCAAAAGATACTCCTTCAAAAACATAGGCATTTCTTTTCCATACACCTTTATTGTTGTAAGTCATACCATCATCAGCGTTATAAACACTAACACCATTTAGCCATAATCCAATGTGACCGAGTGGTACTTCGACTTTAGTCGATGAATATGATGGATTTATTGGTAATCGAAATGTAAAACTTTGACCCTTTGCATCGTTCGGATTCGAAGCCCATGGTCCAATTGAAAAAGTCGGTATACTATTTGTACTCACATAAACATAATCACTAGTGTACGTTATTTTATAGACATTAGTTTTAGCATTAGCATAGCCAGTTCCATTCGATTTTACCCATTTAGTTATTATTGGATAAACTTGACAATTTACCACTTTTAATAGCCATATGCTAAACCCTAAGAAAATTAAACTTTTCATTTTTTATTGTTAAAATTTTTATTTTTGTCAAAGTAATTTAAACAAAATTTATACTGATTTTTTTTTTGTTTATAAGTTAGTCATCAAGCAAGAGAAAAGTATAACACTTTTCTTTTACGCAATCAAAAGAAAACTTTTTATTTTTCTATTGGGTTTTATTTAGCCAAAAGAGTTTTTTGTCAAGTCTTACGTCTTGAAACCAAAATCAAAATATAGCATTTTTTTATTCAAACCACTTTAAAAAAATGGAAATGTATAATAGAATATTTATTTGAAATTATTTTGTTGTTGTTGTTTAGATTTAGTTTTAGACAGCATTATAAAATCAAACATTAATTTTCGATAGTTTGTTTGATTATATTTAAAATTCAAAGTGATTTCTCATGTATAAACAGCTATTCAATTATTTTAGTAATTAAAGCAGGCGAGTAATAATTTACCTTACAATTCTTAAGTAAATTAAAATTTTTTATTTTAGAAAAAAATAGTTTTGAAATTTTAAAGCGTTGTTTAAAAAAAAAAGTTTGACAAAATCATTTTCACTTTCTGAATTCTACTATTAAGAGCATTACACACATGTGAAAATTATTAACACTATTCAGTAACAATTATTACAGTACTATTTTATGTAATAGGAAGAACTACCGTAAACACTCGATAGATATACCATGGTACAAATCTGAATTTTTAGATTTGTGTCCACGATTTTATAATTGCAATGAAGTCTTTGGCCTACAAAAAAAGGGATGGTACAATTTTGAAAATGTACCGGTACAATCATCGAGTGTTTAGGGTAAAAACGAAAAAATTTTTTTGCCTAGTTTTAACAATATTTAATTTTCTAATGATTTGTATTGAATAAAATTTTAAAAAATTGATTTTAAATAACAATTATATTTTTCGAAATGAACTTCTTGAAAAAAATTCTTCAACCGTAACTTTTGACTGTAATCGTAACCCGTGTTAATTAGTTAGTTCGATTTTAAGATTTTTGAGCTATGGTTACGGTTACGGTCAAAAGTTACGGTTGACGTTACATTTATATAAGAACCACTGTATGTAAATCTTGCATATTCTTGTCATGTATTTAAGAAACTCCAAGATGCTGCAAACTTTATTCAAGTTTATTCTAAATGATAAAGTTGAATATAGTTCCGGCATCTAAAGTAAATCGGTCTTACATGGTGAAGAGGTTAATTGGGATATTGTTTTAATATTTAAGTAGCTGAATGTAATTTGAGTTCAAAATATTTTCTGCCAAGGAAATATTCAAGAGATCTATTCAACTTCGCCATAATTCGTCTAATTATTTGTTTCAATCAAAATCTATCTCTAAAATCTGTCTGTTTAGAAAAAAAATACAAAAAAATCTGGAAATAAGTTTATTATTGGAACCTTTTTGTTAATTGGAAAAATAGAGAAAATATAAAGATCTATTAAAGAAATTTTTGTTCTTTTAATTTCGTTACAAATTCTGTAAGTTCGCTATATTTTTGAAGAATTTATATTGAATCTTTAGAGATATTTCGTAAATTCTACAAAAATCGGTTGACTGGGAAGCCACCATTTCAAATACCATTCCTTATTCGAAAATTGAAGGATAACTGTTAGTTTTTTTAATTTTCACTTAGAATTTGGAGGATAAAAGTATGCAAAATGTACATTGGAGAAATGGTAAGTGGGAAAAATGTTTTAAAGTTAAGTTGATGCTATCATCATCATCGAACAAGCTTTTTAGGCTCGGTAATTAAAATTCTCCAAATTTTCTTATCACTAGAATATTTCGGCTGGTGTTAGTTTCAATCTGTATTGGTTTCATTTGTAAGATTTCGATATTTTTTACAGAAACTTTAAAATTAACTTTTAATTAAAATTTATTAAAATTTTAAAATGGTTTGTTTAAAACTGGTCAAGCCAGTCAAGTAAAGTAAATATTCTAATAATAAATTAAGTTCTAATAATTTATTAAGTCTAATAAGCAAAAATGCAGAATTTCTAAATTGGACTTGAATGGCTTCATAAAAGGGCCGATATTCATAAGAAACCCTGATTAGAAATAATAAATTTTATTGGACAATTGAATTTCATCAAAATTAAAATTTAAAATTTTTTTGGTCACCATGTTAATAAGGATCCCTTTCATTTTAGACTAATCTAATTCAATAGTATTTTATTATGTATTAAAAAAGACCAAATTTTTAAGGTTGACAAAAAGCTTATTTTTATTGACAATAAAATGAAAACTTTTAAAATTAAACAATTAAAATAAAATAAATATTTAAAAAGTTGTATTTCATATTAAGAATAGTATTTTTGTAGTCTGTGACTTAATTTTGTTTGTTCTCTACTTTAACAACTTTTTGCCATTTTAATTGATTTCGTTTCCAAAATGGCCATGGTGGCAAAACAGCCTTAAATAAATTATTAATAAAACTTAAAAATTTTAAGCGTTCAAAAAAATGTTACCAATGCACTCAAGCCTACTCCTACGGCTAAAATTATTAGAGTGAATGAAAATTTCTGAACAATAAATCCATAAACGAAGCCAATTACTGCAAATACTGAGACTATTACTTGAAAAAGTCGTTCAGCTCTTCTTTGACCAACAAAATCCTTAAGAAAAAACAAAAATTTAAGAATGCTCTTCAAGGTCTAACCATAAGTTTAAAAATTTCATTTACAATTGAAGTCGAAATCGAATCGAATACCATTTTAAAATAAATCTAAATTTTAAATTAAATTTTTTAAAATGAGGAAAAAAAAAATTTAGTTTTTTTTTGGAAAGAAAACGTCAACATTTTTATATTTTAGCAAGTATATTTTTCAAATTTTAATTTTTATTCAAATTTATATATTAATAAGAAATTTGCTTGCAAATTATTCTCATTTTATTTTTTATACTCTTTCAAATTTAATTCAACAAATAAGTAGCCTACTTAAAAGTGGAGGTACCTTAATGAACCTTTCTAACGAAAATCGGAACCACAAACTATTAAAAATCAAAATTTGCAATTTAATTTCAAAAAGAAGTGAAAAATGATATGATTGTTTTCATGAATCTCATAAAAAGCATATATTTTTTAAACTGAAATTCACATGCAATACTTTCAGATATAAATAAATTGGCATGAATGAAGAATAACAGGGAAACGGTCTTTTTTAAAGATATATCATATGTTCTATATCCTCTCGACGAGCTGAGCACGAATCTTATGTCGGTTTTAACATGACTCTGCCCACTTTGGACTTAGGTAAAAATGCCTTGAAGATGATATACAATCAAAAAAATAATTTTAAAAACGATTTCTCCTAATCTATTTCATTGTAAATTTAGTTTTTTTATGTTTCATTTTTTTTTAGTAAATTAAATTCCATTATATCCCATACATTTATTCCTCTATAATTTTTTTGAAAAAATATCATTTTGAACGGTTAATCAAAGTTCAAAAATATTAAAATACTACTATATTAAACTATTAATCGTACTTTATTGAACACCAAATTGTGTTTAATCAAGCCAAATCTAGACCTTTTAAAATTTTTCAGCACTCTCGTCAAAAAATTTAAAAACAAAATAAAATTACTGTTTTTTTACTCTATTCATTTTATTTTTTGTTTTGAATTTTAAGATAAAAATCATTTTAGTTTTCGTAATTGTAAATAAATTTAATTCAAAAGAAAATTATTTTAATTATGTCCGAATCCAATTATATCCCATTTTTTAGTGAGAAAAGATAGGGTGATATAATCGAGCTTTGACTGTAGTATTTTAAAATATTGCATTTTTTTGATACATTTCTGCTAAATTTTTAAATTTTTAAATTGAATTTTATAAAAAATAAATTTTATATAGAAAATCTATTAAAGAAATCTAACCATAAAAGTAGCCATACTTCATGATGCGACGAGGACTTGCGATAGCAATCTCTCGACGTATCATGAATTAGGGCTAGTTTTAGGGTTTTTAATAAAAAAAAAATTTATCTTAAACTTTATGACCAAAAATATTTTTCGGAATATTTTAGTGTTATAACCGTTGTATCGTTTGAACTTATACTAGCGTATAATGGAGCTTAGCATCGGTCATTATTGCCGTTTCTTTATCCATTAGAAAATATTTCTTTGGCTATATTTTTTTTGAAAATTTATTTATTTATTTAAACTAAGGCTGAGGCCGGTTTCCGACCACTAACTCAACGCCCCGTCAAAATAGGTGACGTTGTATTCAAAAAAAATAAAAATTAAAGAAACTTCTAATAAAAGAAAAAAAAATAATTGGAAAGCAAAAAATTCAGTTTTAATTTTTCATTTGGTTAAATTGAGTTTTAGTTGATTCAATAGCTTCACTTACATTTGATGTAATTTGAAGTTGGAGTGCTTTAAGTGAATCAAAAATACAACCTATATTTCCACTGAGTATTTCTAGTTCAGGCTTTATTTTATTAATTGTCTCATTTTTCATTAAGTTAATTTCCGACGATACATCCTTTAGCTGTTCTCTAGACATTTTTAACAATAAATCTTGATTAACGATATTTTTTTCCACTTTTTTCCATTCTCTTAAAATATTGATCGAGTTCTAAATTGATAGCGCCCTCTAAGCCTTCACCATAATGTCGAGTTTCACCTTCTTGATCGGCGGATTTAGACTTTTTATACAATATACCATCCATGTTAGAGATGAAGTTTTCACCGATTAGGATTCTCAGGACAAACCTATTAGCGTGGAATTTTTTTTCCGAGAATTTTTTACAGTCATCGCTAAAGCACTTGTGTGAGCCAGAGCAATTGATACACTCTTCAAAATTGGAATTACAATCTTTAATTTGATGACCATGTTTTGCACACTTTAAAAATTTCTGTTCACTATAACAGTCTTTTTTCTGGTGTTTCAGACTTCCACAATTGGTGCATACCTTATGATTAATTATGTGTGGTAAAACAAAGTGTCTTTTTTCACCGATAACGAGTCCATTTTTTAATAAAAAGATAAAATCTTTTAGACTTATGCATTTTGCTGATAATTTATTACATGGTTGTTTGCTATGAGTGTAGATTCTTCGAATACTGTAGAGATCATACTTTATCATTTCCATTGCATATTGGCTGATTTTGATATTTTTCTCTACGTTTAAAACGACTATTCTTAATTGTGTTGGACTCGGGTATGTTTTAACCGCAGTTTTGAATGAGTC
>NTPY01000215.1:130088-140183 GCA_002922825.1 Brachionus calyciflorus | reverse complement strand
CTAAAAAATTAAAAAAAGAACGACAAATAAACTAAAATAGGGATTTTGGAGATGAAAAACTGTGTTCTCTGACTTATTTTGGGCATTTTAACAGGTCTTTGAGTGAATTTATATAAAATCAATCGGAAAATTAGCTAATTTACATGGGTTACGGTTACGGGCAAAAGTTACGGTTGACGTAACATTTATATAACAACCACTGTAGCATCTATATTTTTCTATGTGGAAATCAACATTTTTGTATGGATTGGATGGATTTTTAACATTTAATTATTAATCCGGATAAAGCGGCTATTTTTATTTAATTGGACCAGTCTTTTTCCGGAATCATGTAATTTTCATTTAATTAGCAATTATTAGATATTAATAAATATATCTATATTTTTATTGGCTCATAGACTAACCTATAAGAAAGTAGGCTATTTTTTATTGTGGGGAAAATGTACGATGGGTAAATTGTTAAATGGCGAAAATAAAAAGTGGGGAATAAAATTATGTGGAAAATGTACGTGGGGGAAATGTAAGTGGGGAGAATGTATTGTGGGGAAAATGTTACTAAATTCAAAATAGTACCACAAACGTTTTCGAAGTCATAAGAACTAAGTTTTGCTTCGATTATAAAACTGCGGGTATAAATTTAACATATTAGATTATTAAATGACACTTTTAAAAAAAATCCTTTGTACAAATTAAAATGTCTCAATCAAATATCCTTATTGAAATTAAATAGTATTTGGAGACTTAGTCAACTTAGTCGATTTTCGTAAGTTAATAGTTAGTTTTTTGTTGACAAAAATTAGTTTAATTTTTTACCTAATAATACTTTATAATCTAACCGGCAGCGAAGCAACGGGTACTACTAGTGTTAATTTAAGTATAAGACATTTAATTAAAAGCCCAAGGCATATATGTATTTTATGGGATGGGCTTATATCGTCTTGCAATTATTTTATTTGTTCATTTTGGGCGTTTTAAGTCAGCCTTTAGGATCCAATCTCGATATTTTTCATAAAATCTTTGGGCATTTACATTTAATGACGTGTTTTAAATTATTTAGAAAAATACTAAGATGCTGCATCAGTAGCTAAGTGGTTAACATTTAATGATAAAATTATTTTAAACTCGTTTATAATTAAAATTAGAAAAAAATCACAGTCAATTTTAATTTTTTGTGGCAGACATGATTTATTCTGTCAAATTTATGTCACAGATAAATCAATATGCGATTTGTATGTTCGACCATTTTATTATTTCCGTTAGCAAAGTGGTAAATTCTCAGAGAAGGGTTGTTGCTTAACGGTAAAGAGCGATAAAACGCCTGTATTATGTTAATAGTCGAGTCATATGAATAGCTAATGGCGAGCACATGTCTATGTTTGAATAAAAATTGGCTAACATGCAAAATGTCTGTAATAGGAACTCTGACATGCATCCCACAGACAATTAAAATTTACTGGGATTTAAAAAATATATTAAATATTTTTTTATTATTTAATGCGGCATTTATTCTCATAATATCAACTTGTTGAATTTTAATGCCTTTTTAGCTTTTGAAAATTAGAAATAAATGCTTGGTTAAAACTCACATTATAGAGTCAAACAAAGCATTAAAAAAAAATAAAAATAAAAAAAATTTGGATTTAGAGACAGGTTCAAAAATTAATTTAATTAAAGTCTTTATAACATGAGATCGATGGTACGTGAATTTTGGGTTTAAAGGAACGGATTTATTTGCAAAGGTATATTTTGTCATCAATAATGTAAGCATGGTATTAATTTACATGAGTTTAAATAATATTTTACTTAAAATTTTTAAATTTATAACAAAATCAATAGACTTTATTTTTGGTATAGAAAAAAAATTTTAAGGTAAAACGTAAAGCATATATTTTAAGAAATATAAGATTGTTTGATAATATTAAGTATAATAATTTTAATTAATTATGATTTTTCACCCATGACTGATAATAGTTAACGAATAACTTATAAAATATATAGAAAAAAGAAGCTTTCACTTTTAAAGGAAAGACAGAAAACAAAAAAATGAAAATTAAAATTCGAAAAAATTTTTTAACTATTTCAATTTTTTCATTTTTGATTATTTGTATTTTATTATTAAAATTTCCATTGAGTGAAAAATTAAATGAAAACGAAAGTAATGAGAAGATTGCGCCAAGAATAATTGAAGCATCTACAGAGACTCTTGAAGAGAAACTTCTAAAATCACTGTACAAATTTTCCTACAATCAATTTATTGATTTTGAAAATTTCAATAATAGAAAAGGCTCTAGAAAATTCATTATACCAAATGTTGTTCATTTGCTTTATTTAAATACAAATGAAATTAAATTTTACCAAGCTATCAATATTTATTCGATATTTTTAAATCAAAATCCGGATTTTATTCTTATTCATTGCAATGACTGTAAATTTTCTGGTCATTATTGGGAACAAATCAATTCGATTAAAGAGTTAAAGGACAAAATTATACTAAATAAAATTAAGTTTCATGAAACTATATTTGGCCAAGAATATGGTTGGATAGAACATGCGTAATTATTTTTTTAATTTATTTAAAAATTAGTCAACGTGAAAAGTATTTAATTTAACTAAAATTAATTTTTTTGGGAAAAAAATTTTTTTTAACAATTTTGATGAGTACTTTATGGTCGAAGAATCATTATAAAAATCATATTTCAAAGTTTTTTCAATTTTTCTCATTTTTTAACTTCTTAAATATTCTAATTTACGCTAAAATTCTTAAATTGATCCTAAAATAAGAGAGGAAAGTAGCATTAGGAACATCAAAAGTTAATTTTTTCTTCCTCCAATAAAGTTTCAAGTAAATTTTTTTTAAATTTTTAGTTGACTTTTTTCAGAGCAAAATTAAATTCAAGTCGGTTTCTCAAAAGTTTAAAAAAATTGATTTTTCAAAACTTATTAACAACCTTATATTTTTAATTTCAAAATTTTTTATTAAGATCAGATACATGGAGATTGATGATTTTAATGAATTATGGTGGAATATATTTAGATAATGATGTCTTTGTGATTAATTCCTTAAATAAATATAGAAAATATGAACTTTCAGTAGGCTGGGAAAGTTATAAAGAGGTTCTAGGAACTCAAGTATTAATTGCACACCGTAACGCAAGGCTCTTAAGAGCTCATTTTGATGCTTATAGGTGAGAAAACAAAAACAAATCGTAGAAAAATATATTTTTTAAAATTTTTTAAAATCAAGAACCGCTTATAATTCTTCAGAATGGTATTATAACGCTGGTAAGAAATGGGTTTTTATAAAAATAAAATATTAAATGATTATTTTAAGTGTTCTTTATTTAAAATAGGAATAGTTCCTACCAATATTGTTTTGAATCATAGCTACATGGCTCACACTGTAAGAAGAAAATTTGGAGTTGGAATTCATACAGACGAACTGTACAAACAAAATTGGTCTTCTTGGAAAAGGTTGGATACTATTCATTTGTTAATAAATCATAGAAGCTACCTTGATGAAGAATCACCTATAAAAGATTTTGATGAGGAAAATATTCTCAGCTATCCTTATACATACGGCGAAATGTGCCGTTTGATTATGAGTAAAATTTCAAAGTTATATAATATTGATTTTAAAAGGAAGAGCATAAGCAAATAATTTTTTTTCTCAAATAAATTTAAATGAGTGACTAATGAACAATTCTGGTTAAAAAAAAAATTGCCAATCTAAAGCCAACATAACTTATTTAGAAAATTTGATGAATTAATAACTTTGATTGGAGGATTGTGTGAAAAAAAGCGTTAATATTAGTTTAATATTTGTATCTTTAAATTTTATTCCTCAATTGATAAGCGATTCCGAAAATTATCTGAATAAAATCTTAATATCTAGCGAAGATGGATTGGATTTTTTAGGAAACTATTTTATTTTGAAGTATTTTTGTAAAAAACCTTATATTTAGTCATTTTTCATTTAAAATTTAGTTTTTTTGAAACTTTAGTAACCTTTCTTTTGGTTTTAAAATCAAAACCATTTTTTATAAAGCATGTTTAACTCGATTATTCAAAATATTTTCTGAATATTTTTATCAGAATAGACATGAGTTATTAAGGCTCAAAAACAGCCATGTTTTAACTAACCCTTATGATTTGGTGAACCCTACAAAACCAAAAAGTTAAATTAAATCATATAACCAATGTGATACATTTTTTAATGTTAATTTTAAAATAAAATTGATCTTCAAATTTTTCTGATCTTCAAATTCTTCAAATTTTTAAAAATTTTTAAATGTTAAAAAAAAAATAAACTCGAAATTTAATACTTTATCTACTTTATTGATATCATTATTAAACCGATCAATATTATCGAAGTTTTGAAATTCTTCAAAAGATTTAATTTAAGTCGTTCTATTCAAAGTGCTTTTTTAAGGATACATATATTTATTTTCAAAATATATTATTAAATAAACTTTTAAAAAATGTAATTATAATTTGTAAGATTTTTGTTAAAAAATGTTTAGGCTCTTGATTTTGCGAATTGCATTGATCAGAATAAAATGTAGAATTTGACCAACATCGAATATTATTCACTGTGGCACATACTCCATTCGGAGTATTTGAACAAGTACACTTATTCTCTGGACAAACACTTGGCATTTCGTTAAATTTTCTCTCATATCCAACACAATGATAGCATGTAAACAAATTATCCGGATCTAGCTTAATCTTAATATCCAATAATTTATTGTAATTTTCAATTCCGCCCCAATATCTCTCCTTCCAGTCATTTTTAGGAAAATTATGTTGAGGCTCATTCCAATAGACCCAATTTGAATATTTTTTTAGAATTTTTTCTGCAAAATCATCCATTACTTTTACTTGATATTTCTTGTCCTCAATTGGTGTAGATTCTTCCATCATTGAATAACATGTTATAGCCATCAGACCATTTCTCATTTCTTTAGATATTGACGTTTTTTCACTATTTGGATCCATTTTGGAGCTAACTCCACCTAAAACAGCATTTCCTGAACAACCAGTGTATGGTGTAGTGTTAATAAATTCTAATATTTCTTTCAAACCATTTTTAATATTCGAACTATTTAAAGCAGTGCTTGATAGATAAGTGGCAGCTCCTCTTTCCGATTGAACAGTTTTGAAATATTCATAGTAGCTATCGAACAAATTATATAAAGGATTACACGTTACTTTAATTTCCGGAGTAGGTATACAGCCTGTTCTCAATTTTTCAAGTAAATTTTGACAATTTTCTTCATCATTCAAACAAAAAGCTGAGAAAGTTGTCAATTTAAAACTTCCAAAATTATTTGTAATCAAATATGAATACGCATAATCTGGAGCATTTATGATCCAATCAGAAATTAAATCAACTGTAGACGCATTTAGTTCAAATACTCCAGTAAAAACTGACATTTTGCCAAGACTTGGATGTAATCGTACGGTTAAACTCACAGCTATCCCATAAGTGCTTCCACCAGAGCCTCGAATAGCTCGGAAAATCTCGGGATTATTTTTCTCAGAAACTGTAGCAATTGAATAATTAGCAAGAATTAAATCAATAGTTAATAAGTTGTCTACACCTAAGCCATATTGTTTAGTAAAAGGACCATGACCTCCACCAGTAGTCCAACCATAAATCCCAACTCCTGGATCAGCACCACTCGCAACTACTAAACTCTTATTTGATTGTTCCTCAACAAATTTAAGTATTTGAGTAAAATTATTGCCTGGGCCTAAAGTAACCGTTTTATCTTGTAAATTAATTCTCTTGTGATTCATAGAACTCATGTCAATATGAACTGAATTGTCAAGTATATTTCTGTGATCCTGATGATGCCCTGTACTTTGAACCGAAATGCGTAAATTAAATTTTTTGGAAAATTTCAAAGCTTCGATAATGTCATTATTTGTAATCGGTTGAATAATGACAGCTGGTTTGGGTATGCTTGTTATTCTATTCCACGTATGTGGCTTATAATCATTATCACCACGAATGAAAATCTTTCCAATTATTTTTGTTTCTAGGTCAACGAAATCTGATAACTTAGGCCAATTAATATCACCTGGTAAAGCATAATTGAAGCACCAAAGTTTCGAAATTTTTATGATTAATATAAAAATGAGTAAATATTTCATTTCTCTTTTCAAAAAGCTCGAATTTAGTTTAATCATAAATAGTTGTCAAAAAGCTGTTTTAAAGGTTTTAGATAGATTATTATGACAATTTGAATTGTTTGATTATTACCTGAAGAAAAAGGATTTAATATTTAATTTTACATGTTAAATAAAATTATGCGAATTTAAAAATCATTTCATTTAAAAATTATTTGTAAATTTTAATAGTGACAAAGGAATTTAAGTATCAGTGTTTTATTTGTTTTAATTAAACAATTTTTTTTGCAAAGATTAAATGGTAGAATCTATTTGTAAAATTTTGAACCAAGGCTTCTAGAAACGATTCTTAAGTATAAGTCACTTATTTAAGATGGATATTCGTACCGTACCGTTTTTTTTTATCATTTTTTTTTTAATCCGTAAAGTACCAAAAAATATTTAAAATTTTTTTAAGAAAAATTTTTTTTTCTGGCGCGGTCGACGATCTTCCATGTTCCATGTTCAATCTGATAAGAATGTTGTAAACATTTAACAAATGATTTGGATCTAATGACAATTTTTTTTAAAGAAAGACACTTAATAATATTTAAAAGTTTCATCGCTTTTTCTCTAATAATTTATACGTGGTGTTTGAAATGCAAATTTCTGTCTAGATTAATTCTTAAGTATTTTGGATAATGGTTTATTGTTATTTCTCTATTAAAAATAAATAATTTAAATTCTTCAGTAGTTAATTCTTTCAGAATCTGACTTTTTGAATAAATTGTGAATGAGCATTTTCTACCTGCTAAAGATAGTCTCCATTTTTTAAGCCAAGCTTCAATAGATTTTAATTACCTTTGCAGAATTAAAAGAAAAAAGATGATCAGCGAACAGAAGACTTTTAACATTATGATTAGAGTATAGATCAATTGAAAAAGATCAATTGAAATTCGATAAAATTGAAAAAGGATTGCTTCGAGTGCTTTTTTTTACAAAGAAAAAGATCTTATCTTCAGTCTGTCTATTCGACCTAAAACCTGATTTATATAATTTTATTCTTTTCCGAAAATCTGACGAGTCGATTCTTATCTACTTTAGAACGATACGATACGAGTTAACAACTTTACGAACAAACCAAACTTATTAAAAAACTAATATCTTATTTTTTCTTAATTGTCCATACATTATTTAAGTTTTCCAAAACTTAGTGAGAATTGTCCATTCATCGTCCGACAATTTATGTTTTTTAAAAATTGTCCGAAAAACTTGAAAAATTCAATTGTCCGGACAAATATCCAGAGAGGCAACAATACCCAAAATTTTATAATTTTTTAATATAATTTATTTTAGGTCTCAAGGTAAACATTATCTTGACTCTTGTAAATTAAAAATATTTTTAAAAAATAAGCCGATTTTTAGTTTACTCCCAAGGCTTCAATAAAGAACGCAAAAAAAGTCAAATTAAAAAAAAAGTTAAGTTTGTTCACAATTTTATTCACAAAAAAAACAGCTTATTTAAAAAATCTTATCAATAAATTCGATCAGAAACACTTGATTTGAAAACATTTTTCTCAATTTACTTTTCATTGCTTTTCGAATTTCAAAATTAGTACAACAATAAACAATAGGATTTATTGACGAATGACTAAATCCAATCGAAATGCTAATCAAATTAGCCAATTCGAAGTAGATTGAATCACTCATTAGAGTACATAATTGAACCACAGCATATGGCAACCAAAATAAATAGAATACAACTATAGGTATTATAGTCTTACGTATGGCCTTGCTCTCCATTGAACCAGTACCGCTTTTTTTAATCTTCAAATTTTTTGTATACTTCTCAGCATTATTCTCTTTTAGTCTTTCATTAAAAGAAACTATAGTTACATCTTTTTCAATGTGATCTAAATTTAAAAGTGACACTTTTAGAGTTTTAGCTTTGACTAGTAGAAAATCTGAACTCTCCGCTACACTCTTACCATTCAAATGACACATAGACAATGAATTTTTCTTATTCAAATTCATTTTAGATAATTTTTCTAATGAATTAGAAGACTTAGAAAATCTTCGATTCCCAATAAGATTCTTTCCATAGTCTTCATGATTCTCTTTAGACAAAGTTATCAAACCATTAAGCTTCAATCTTAATAATTGCTTATTTCTAATTATTTTATAAATTATAAAATAGCAATAAGTTGTTGCCATAAGGCAAATGAAACCGACTACGATAAACAATATTTTAAAACCAATATGAAAAAATGTAAAATAATTAAATTTAATTGAATTCTTAAAATTATTTGAACACCTAATAAAAATGATTGAGCTGCCAAGCCAATTCATTAGCGAGTTTATAGCGGCAAATATAAATGAAATCAAATAGGTAATGACCATAACAACAATAAGTTTTTGTCTATTTAAATGACGATTTTTTTTAAAGACTAAAAGTCTTTCTATGGAGATTAGTGTTAGGCTAAAAATTGAGGACAAACATGCCCATGAGGACAAAAATGTGATTAAAGAACATAAAAAGGGACTCAATGAGACATTTTCGTTTATACTTATTAATTCACGAAATATTTGTAAAGGTGATAAAATTAAACATATGCACAAATCAACTATTGATAAGCTAATTATTCCGATGTATCTTTTGTTTAAAAAATTTTAATAAAAATTTTTAATTAAATAATTTAGAAATTTTACTTGGATGATCTTAGAATTTTGTTGTCTAATATTGTTAGTATGAACCAAAAGTTAATTATTGTTCCGAATATTGTATTGAAGGATAGAATTATTGTAAATAAATTTCCTGTTATGAAATCGAATTTTCTAAACATTGGTGACATAGTTAATTCATCAGCTTGATTTAAATTAAAAATAAAATTAATCAAAGTAATTAATCGCTGTTTCTTATTATCAAAATTAGTTCTAAAAAAATTAAGGTTTTGGTCTAAGATTAGATTGCTTAAACTTAACCAGAAAAATCCAGGCGTTAAGTTTCGAAGCTGTTTCAACCGCTCTCTGAGGAAGTTGGGAAATTAAAAAAATTTTTTTCAAGGAGTACTATAGAAGATCGTTACTAACAGCTCGGAAACATTGTTCTAGAAGAGTTGGAAACAGTTTTTACGAAACGTATTATTTTAAGAAATTTTATCGTTTATGATGTTTACACTTTATCAACACTGGGTGATTTTATACATTGCACGTGAGATTCGATTTTTTATCTTAGACGTCTAAAATTAAAAAATAGAAATCGTGATACATTTAAAATCAAAGCCGATTAGCTTCCAATTCTTTGCTGAGAGAATTGAGACAGCAGACTTTTTTTTATCAAAGAAACCTTGTGTTAAAGTATATACAATAGTTTTTTTTTTAATTTTGATTAAGACTGTCTCATTTACAGAACAAGTTACTTACTTGAACGATTTTTTTTCCTTTTCTCTTCCTCAACTCTTCTTCAACTCCTTTCCTTTCTCAGGAAAGGAAGAGTTGAGGAATAAAATTTGTACAAGTTATTTTTAATTTATACTATACTTTACTTTCGATAAATTTATCAAATTAATTACTAATCATTATCAACAAAACTAACGGGTGTTCAAAAAAGGTTGGCGCGGGTTTTTTTCGATAAAATCTGGTGATTGGTTCATCCAAAACTCTTGAAATTTTATACATATATACATTAGACTTTCATGATTACAAAACAATATTTATCATATATCTTCTTTGTTTATTCCGGAAATAAAAAGCATAACCTTGACCCCAACCTAAATAATCTCAATGTCCTCCTAGTTATTGATATTATTTTAACAAGTATTATATATCATTTGATAGATAATCGAACAAGGATCAAAATGATATATAGATCTTTTTTTTATTACATTCGGTTCAAAAGATATACTCAAAAACCCCTAAATTTTAACCTTATTTTAAAAAGTGAAAAATTTGGTATTTTGTTGATATTTGTCGTATAACTTTTGA
>NTPY01000215.1:106257-121660 GCA_002922825.1 Brachionus calyciflorus | reverse complement strand
TTTTAGCATTAAAATTAATTAAAATTTTATCGATTATGAATCAAATTGCATTTTATTCTTTTAAGAGATTTAGGGCTTAACTTGCAGTTAAAGACATTTCGGAATCTATTTTTTTTAATATACTTTAAGCATGTTTTAAATCTTTTTTAAAATAGATCAGTCAATTTTTCTTTTTCAATAATTAATCTTTTTACTTAATTTATCTCTGAAAATGGCTGGACAAAAATTCGACACGAGATTCAAAAAAAAGAGAAAATAATAACAAAAAAATATATTTACATTCCATTTTCCTTATGTATTCTGGGGTATTCAGTAAAATGCGATTTTAAATTAATTTTTTATTTGTTATTATAGTTTTATAATTTTTTTTTAATAATTAACAAAGAAAAAAAATCAAAGAAGAAATTTTTATTTTTTAGATAATTCCAGCAGAAATTTATGGCTTTATGATTTCAGGGGTTTCAAAATGGATTTTACCCCTCTAATTTTTTTGTTGTGTTGTTTCGTGTTCAATTAGGTTCTATTTTTCCATAGTCGCGAAATATTCATTAAATGTAAATTTAAGACAAAATTTGCCAAAAAAAAAACAATTTTTATGGGTTTTTAATCAGATTATTGATTTTTTTTGGTTGTTGTTTTTGATAATATAATTTTTTTATATTGTCAAATAAACACTCCCTTTAATTAGGGAACAAAACAAATTTTTCCTGTTGGTAAATTTTTATCCTGTTGGTAATTAGTTCCCTGAGGATTATAAATGAAAACAACATTTTTTGTTTAAGCTTAGTTAATCTTGGCTCGATATTTCAATTTTTTAATTGCACCATTGATAGAAATTTTTATTTAAACATTTACTGGAAAATATATATTTTTGATTAAAAAAGTAATCTAGCTAAATATAATTTATTAAGCTAATTATTTCTAATTTTTAAACCTTTGGGGAAAATAAAATAAATTCCGTCTTTTATACAAGCTTAACTCTTATTTTTCGAATTAATCTATTTATTTATTTATTCTTGAGCGTAGGCCTCCTGTTGGGCCACTTTTATTTACAGTACGCCCGTAAATAAAGCGTACTGTTTCTTAAAAAAAAAAAAAATTAAATAATAATAAGAAAATTTAAATTTACAGTATTCAATTTTTAAGATTAAATTTAATAAATAAAACAAGTACTTATTAAAGTCAATAAGAATGTTTTTTAAAATGATTATTTACAATTTCAGCTTATAGTTGGCTCAGCATCATACTTGATTAATTCTGTGATTATTTTTGTTCTTAAGATCTCGTCTTTAATACCAAATGCTTTCTTAAGCAGGAGAACATTTTGATTTTCATTCTCTTTTAACTTATCTTTGAAACCAGTGCTGTGACGCCTATATATATTGCATGCTTCATACGTTGTCAAATCAATGTCCATCGTAAGGATTCCAATTTTCGAATTAATATAATAATATAAAAAAGAAGATTATGTTTGATTAAGGACATTGTTAACATTTAGTTTTTATTTATTTAGCCTGATGCTGGGTCCACTCACGACCACT
The DNA here is from genome assembly GCA_002922825.1 of Brachionus calyciflorus. Lineage (NCBI taxonomy): Eukaryota > Metazoa > Rotifera > Eurotatoria > Ploima > Brachionidae > Brachionus > Brachionus calyciflorus. Next base: position 120,119 of record NTPY01000215.1, on the reverse strand, counting down.
TTCGGGTACGCTTTGAAATAAAGCGTACCATAATTTTGTGATAAGTGCTAATTTTATCAGCTTACAAAAATTCCTAACATCTGATTATATGAAATTTTTTTTTGTCCTTAAGTTAAGTATTTCTAATGACGAATCAATTTTCGACGAACAAAGAATCAAATTTTAAATTTTTTTTTTTGACTTTTAAAGAAAAAAGTTTAGTTTAACTTCCATTCAAATAATTTATAAGCAGTATAACTAACATAAGTTAAAATTGATACTGCATTTTCAGTTTCTTAGTTTTTTTTGATACAAAATTCTTCTTATTTATCTATGGTCTCCCTAAGAAAAGTAATAATGAAATAATAATTATGATTATGATTGGATAAAAACGAATGCTGAAGAACGTGCTATGATTTGTAATTTACAAATATTAATTTCCAACCAATATAAATCTATGCTGGAATTTCTTTCAGAACAAAAAAACTTTCCCACACCGGGAATCGAACCCGGGCCGCCTGCGTGAAAGGCAAGAATCCTAACCACTAGACCATATGGGAGTTATTATTATTTCAACTGTGAATTTTATTTATACAGCACTTGCCTCGAAAAAGTGGCATTACCTTTACCGTTCCCATTCCAGTTACTTTTACCGTTACCATAAACATCATTTTACATCCCATAATAAAAAATATAATCCAGAAAAAATTTCAAAAAATTTTTTTTTTTACCGGTAATTGAAATGGTAATGGGTAACGGGAATGGTAATGGTCTGGTTATGGTAATGTCACTTTTTCGAGGCAAGTGCTGTATTTATTCATTTCAATTCACAATTTATTTGGAAGAAATTAAAATTCATCATCTAAAACTTTTTTTAAGCCGAAATAAACTTAACATTATCAATTTTCATGTGATTAATCAAAAATAAAGCGAAATACAGTCGACTCGCTTTAATCCGGATGCAAAATAGCTCCAAAAATATTTATCCGGATTAAAATATTCAGTTTATCGGAAAGTATCGAAAATCATTTCGTGCATTAAAAAAAAGTATCTAATTTTATTCGATTTATTTATTATTATCTTTCTCATGTTAAAATTGATTTTTAGTTTCTGTTGCAACAAATATTAACAAATTTGTTTAAAGATTTTTTATTTAAAAAAATAAGACAAAAGTTTTAAAAAGGACACATATTTTTTCTGTTTATTGTATTTAACTTTTCAACCTTATTTAGATATTATACATTTAATTACCAGTTTAATTATTTATTAGAATTTAATATATTAATTTTTTTATTACATTTGTATATGTAATTTAAAAAATCTATTGATCATTATAATTTTAAATAATTTATATGTACGGATTAAAAGATAATTTTTCATATGTTTTTATTTAAAAAGCTCTAATTTTTATGTCCGAAAGTCGAATAAACCGGACATTCAAATCCGGGTTAAAAAATCTTTTTAACATTATAGAGAATAGTAGAGAGCTCCAATCCCGATTATTTTTGTCCGAAAGTCGAATTATCCGGATAAAAGTATATCCGGATAAAAGCGAGTGGACTGTAAAATTCATATATTTTTTGTATCAAAAATGTTAAGGGACGTCTAAAAATTGATTGATCAAAATTTCCCAAAATAATCATTAACCCTTTAACTGCCAATGTGTCAAAATTGCAACACCAGATAAAAAACACATCTATTTACATCATCATAATAAAATAAATTCTGTGTGTTTTTATCTTGAGTTGCAATTTTGGCACATTGGTAGTTAAAGGGTTAAATATTTTTTAAAAAATTCCATCGGATTAAAAATTATTTATTTGATCACAAAAAAAAGTTAATATTCAAAAAAAGATGCTCCAAAATTTTGGCAAAATTTTAAAAATCATAATTTTAATTTTTTTAAATTAATCGGATTCTATGTACAAATTATTATTAATATATTTTTAATTAATAAATAAAATATTCAATTCACTAGTTCTTTTTTATTCGTTTAGCAATCGATTCGGACAAAGCCATGGATACATTAAACGAAGAATTGCTTTTGCATAGAGAGTCCAAATCACAATTCGAAATAAATGAATCTTCATCATCGCAGCTTATAAGCGATGTATTTGAATTTAATTCGAATGTATCTGAACGACGTTTCAATTGGTTTTTATTATGTTGACTTTCAGTTACTCTCGGTACTGCCGGACTTAAAAATTTTGGTTTATTAACCAATCCCGGTTGTCTTAGACCTGATTTCATATTTATCGGTATTGTTTCTGATGCTTCTATTATTGACGCCAATTTAATCTCTTTTGTATCATTATTTTTTGTGTTTGATGTATTCAATTTGAAATTACTAGGTTTATTTAATGGATTTTCATACGTACTACCGGAACTTAATTTTGGTTGTTGGTTTATCTCTTCAGCTAATTCACTTAAACGTTGTTTGTTTTCCTTAAAAGAAAAGAATTGAATGTTTTTAAAACTTAATTAGATGTTTTATAGAATTTCAAGATTCAAAAAACTCAAAACTTTTTTAATGTTGTGGAAATTATCTGCAAAAAAGTCTAAATTAAATATGCAATTAAAAATGCACAATTTTTTGCAGACTTGGGCAACAGGCGCAGCAAATTTAGTGGCACTATGTATCAATTTTTTTAACGACAAAATAAATTTTAGAGCTTTGCAGATTGATTTTGGCAGTCAAAAAAAAACAAAAAATTTTAACAAGCCTTTTTAGGGATCCATATTAATTAAATTAGAAATATTTATTGCTTTCCTGAAAGGTTTGGATCAAAGCCGTAGATCATTACTGAGAATTTTTCTTGGCAACTAAAAAAGGGTTGGAGAAATTTCGAAAAAGTTCAAGAGAATTCATTTTTTAAAGCAAAATCTTTTAATCTTGATTTTTTATTTGAAACGAGTCCATCAAAAAAATTGAAACAAATAAAAAAAAATCTTTACCTGCTTGTTTGACAACTCATTTAACTGGGTAAATTGAGCGCTAAGAAATTTCAAAGCATGTACTTTTTGTGTAAAAATGCTCATTTCAGACGAAATTAAATACGGGTATTTTAAATTTTCTTTTTTACGAGTAAATTTCAAATTTAAACAGGCTACACAATTTGAAATTTTCAAAATATCTTTAAAACCATACAACTTAAATAAAAAAACATGTCTTAAAAATTTATTTTTTTTATCTTGAAATAAATATTTGATAGTACCTCTAGTCCTTTTGGAAAACCTATACAGACTATTGAATTAGTCTCACTCAAATTGGTCAAATAAACAAGAGTATTATAATTATTTGACGAATGCTTAACTACAATGCCACATATATCCACTTCATTAAACACATTTGAAATTTTACTCTCATACAAGTCTTTGTATTCATAAAACTATAACTAAAATCAACAAAAAAAAATTTTATTTATTTTTTTATAACAAAAAAATACCACTCGGTTCGATGCAATTGTGGAGGATATAATTTTTTTGTTTTTATAAAAAGTCATTCGATTAGTTCCCAGCGAGATATTTGACGAATCTTGATAAATATTCCTTCAAAAAAAAATTTTTTTTTTCAAAATTAAAATTTTTTCGAGAAAAAATTTACTTTTGAGTTGTTGAAGTTAAATTAAAAAACATAACTCTCTGACCCTCTTTTATTTTTTCGTATAAATCTGCTGCATTTTGCCATACCGTAATCAAACACGCTGAATAAAATAAAATTCTGAAAAAATTAATTAAACAAAAATTTAATTAGTGAATCTTACATATTTCTTGACTATTCTTATTTATGTAATCTCTTACTCTAATTTTTAAAATTTGAGTCACATCTCTACGACCAACGTTCTGTACCTGCTTATTATTATTAAAGCTATTATTTCCTGGTTTTATATCTTCTAAACTTTTACGCTTGTCTTCTATACTCTGATCAAAATCACCATCAAAATGACCAGATTTATTTTCCATGTCTCTCATTTGTGAATATATTAATAAATCTTCTTGTTTTTGATTGCGGTATACTTTAGAGCCATCAGGCTTTTTTTCCATATACTAAAAAAAATTTTTGAAATTTTAGTATTCAATTTTTTTTAAATTCTAAATTACCATTATTGGATATATTCTTTCAATTAAGACATCAATGACTCCAACAATTGAGTTTGGTTTAAGAGATTTTAAATTTACTACTAATGGACGCTGTGGTTTTAAATATCCAAGCTTAGCGTACCATTTAGCCTTGCGCGTTGAATTTACGCTTAATTTAAAATGCATGTCTTCTGGTGCTTCAAGTGGATCACATCCGTCTTTAGGACAACCCAATAATTCAGGACTAAAAATGGCTAATTTATCTCCAATTTTTATTTTTCCTCTTCTAACATAATCACTTAAGTAAGTGTCTAATTGGGCTTTAATCGGATACCAACCGTCACACAGCTCTACATACTGAAATATTGTTTTCAATTATAATTTTAAAAAAATATTTTTTAGTTTAAAAAAATAACTTACTAAAGTCGGGACTGTGGTCGAGGTTGAAGGCAAGACTTTACTCAAAAATAATATTAATGTCTTATTCATTGAAGTATCATCTTTTTCAATTATTTTTCTTATTGATGATCGTCTTGCACAGCCGATTTCAATATCATATCGGTATTTTAATTGATTTATAATGTTCAATGGTGTCATTCTATTTTTTTTTTAAGTTTCAAATTTTTAAAGAATCTAGAATTGATTATATTTAAGTCTATTCTATTTTTTGAGAATGCTAATAAGAAAGTTGTTTCATCAATCCGCAAGGACTGAACTAATCGTCAGCCCTTAAATACAGTACAAAGTTGAAAATAGTTTTTGAACATTTTCGAACATTTACACTTTTATAATGCAGGTTTATAAAAAAAGGACCATTTTAGAGCAAAAAAAATTATAAAAAATAAATTTAAAAATAAATTTTTAAATTTACTTCTCCTTAAAGGAGGTTAATTCAATAATAATAAATAAATAAATAAAAAATAAATTTAAAAATTACCAAAGAGTTAAAATAGCTGAGAAAATAATCGAGAAAAAAAATGTTACTTTATGTTTTTTCACTCTAAAATGCTCCCTTTTTTTGGAAACTTGTCATAAGAAAAGTAAAACTTTGTTTCTAAATTTGACGTCCTAACAATTATTTGATGAAACAAGTCCTACTTTGTAAAATTTTGACTTTTTTTAATGATTGTTTTAATTATTAAAATTAAAAAAGTTACACTGTTGCAGAAAAAAGATCATCAAAATTGACATCATAAGCATGTAACTTGCATAAAATCCATTTAAAATGATTTTTATACCAATGAATATTCACTAATTTAGCATCAACTCCTTTACAGTCTAAAAAACAACTTGACAAAGAAAATTTATATTAAAATAGGCAGATCTACAGGCTTTTGTGACTCCTTGGCCACATAAAAAAAATTTTATGCTTGATCGAAGAGCTTTTTTTAAAAAATTTTTTAAATAAGTTTTCTAAATTAACTCAGCTAAGCTAAGCTTTCTAGTTGTTGAGGGAAAAAAATTGGAAAACTTGATATTTATACTTGATTTCAATATCAATATACTTGATACTGAAATATCAAGTATATTAATATTTCAGTACATAAATAACGTTATTTAAAAATTCAAAATAATAAACTAAGAAACAAACTCTTGAAAGGGAACCGAAGCGGCCGAAAAGATGAAAAAATTGAAAGTTTCACGAGAAATACGCCCGGAATATTTTCTATGGAAATTTTTTCTAATTTTGGGAAATCTGAATTTTTGACTTTTTACAGGTAAAATTCCAAGAAATGGTACGTGAGAGAATAAAGATTTGAGATTTTATATTTTCGATTAATTCAGCTTAAACAATTAATTTAATAAATTTTGTGTTAAAAAATTTTTTAAATTATTTTTTTTTGTGATCAATGATTTTTTTTCTTTTTGTTTAAATTTGTGCTGAAACGATTCAATTTTGTGATGTTGAGTTTCAATTTGTGTTGAATATTTTTTTGTTTGTGTTAAAAAGTTAAAACCTTAAATTTTATAAAATCACCGAATCTAATCAACTGATAAAGAAAATTCCAACTAGTCACAAAAGCCAAAGATCTAATATTACAAATTCTAAGATTAAAAAAACTTACTTATAAATTTCATTAAATCCTATTTGTAAGGATTTATCAGGTACCAAACATCCCGAATCAGACGCTTGAATAAAACCATTCGTTTTAACCAATTCAAAAAGATTTTCAAATTCGCTTAAATTGAACTTAAAATTTTCTAAATCGTCAATATTTATTTTTTTCAAATTATTCAAATCTAAATCTCTCTAAATTAGAAATAAAATTATTTTCAATAGAAAAAAAAAAGAGGCACCGCCGGGAATCGAACCCGGGATCTCCTGTTTACTAGACAGGCGCTTTAGCCACTAAGCCACGACGCCACTGAAATAACACTTTGATAAAAACTCATACCTTTAATTTAATACTTTCAAGTTGAATATTTTCCCCGCTTTCTCTCGCTAATTTTTTTTGCTCAAATAAATAACCTGGTTTTGATCGTTCACCATTTTTTAAATTAATTTGTTTTTTTAATTCCAAACGTTTGGTCAAATTTTCATATGCAAGTTGACGCTTATTTTCCCATGAAATCAAATCTAAATTATCGCTCAAATCCATGGGATATAAAATTTCAGTTTTTACCACTTCAAATATTGGTCTAACTAGATTAAACCCATTTTTATTTTTTAAAAATTGTGCTCCTTCACTTTGAACATTTTTAAGTTCACATTTTACAAAATTTAAATCCTTAACTTTTAAATATGATAATTCTTTTTTTAAATGTTTAAAAATCTGTATATTGAATTTTTGATCTTTATGCTCATTATCAATCTCTTTTAACTCAATTAAATTTTCTTTGGTATCAGCCTCGTTGACTAAACTGTCAACATATTTATTTAGCTTTGATTTATCGATTAATTGAGGTCGTTTAAATTTTTTACCATCCATCATTCTGTTACTAGAAACATTGGGTTTTTGAATAACAACTGGTTTAAAATGTTGCTCTTGATTGTTTGTTTGTATTTCGTTTTTTAAGCTCGGTATTAAATTAGGCTTATTTTCAGAGTCTTCTGGTGTCGCAGTTATATTTTGTTTTTTGTATAAAAGAGACCGACCAGTTGCAGTCTTGAATCCTGGCATTTCTAAGCTATTAGTTTCGTTTGAGTGAGTTTCATCATCTTTTAGAATCAAGTCTTTTTTAAATAATAAATTTTGACCACTAGCAGTTTTAAAACCCGAAATTTCTACATTTTTATTCTCGGATTCGGAGCCCATCTTTAAATTAATGATCAGAAAAAATTTTTTTTAACTAAAAAAATTAAACATTTACCAAATCGTCCTTTAAAACAAGATCTTTTTTAAACGTTAATCCTTTACCACTCGCAGTTTTAAAGCCCGAAATTTCTAATTTTTTATCTTCAGATTCTGTTTCCATCTATTAAAAAATATTGATTAAATTTTTTTTTAAGGAAAATAAAGATGAGCCTGGCTTGTCATGTGACTAAATTATGACATTTTATTTACGATAAATTTCTATTATTATTATTAACGCGACCGATTTGATCAGTTCAAAGAAACTAAGCTACGCTACTGAACATCTAATTAGTCACGTGAATAGGTGACCATTCAAAAAAATATCAGCATAAAATGTTTGGTCAAATAACAAACAAGACCCAAAAAAAATTTACCAAATCGTCTTTTAAAACAAGATCTTTCTTAAACGTTAATCCTTTACCACTAGCAGTTTTAAAGCCTGATAATTCCAAACTTGGATTTTTGTCACATTCATCTTGAACCTACAGTTAAAATATTAATATTTTTGTCAAGGACTTAAAATGAGATTAAAATTTTACATCTTGTTCTTTAAGAATAAAGTCTTTTTTATACATTAAACCTTTACCACTTGCAGTTTGAAAACCTGATAACTCTATGTTTGAGCTCGTTTGACACTCACTTTCATTCTTAAGAAATTGAACATAAATTTTTTTAAAAATATATTTAAAGAATAAAATTGAATACTACTTTGATTGAATCGTCTTTAATTATATTATCTTTTTTGTAAAGAAGGCTTTTACCACTGGCTGTTTGAAATCCGAATAATTGAGTAGTTGATTTTTTTGAGAATTCATTCGAAGACTTGAAAAAATCAATGATAAATGAAATACAAAATAAATAATTGATTTTTTAAAAAATATTTACATTTGTGGAAACCAACTCTTTTCCATTTGATTCATATAAACCAAGTTGCTTTTCACTTAAAGATTCTTTTTGAGAATCGATTTCCATCTTTAAAAAGATCAAATAATTAAATTAAATTTAAATAAATAATAGACTATAAATAAGAAATACTTTAGTTTCGATATCTTTAAGAATATTATCTTTTCTAAACAAGAGGCTTTTACCACTGGCTGTTTGAAAGCCTGATATTTCCATGACTGAATTTTTTTCAGGACCAATACTAATCTGAAAAAGTTTCAATAATTAAATCATTATTTTTAATCTAGTAGGTATTCGCTAGCTAAAAACTAAATATATAACTAATTTTAAGAAATTTTTAGTTATAAATTCAAAAAAAAATTGTTGGATTTTATTTTTTTTCAGATAAAATTTTTTTTGATTTTAAGAAGGATCATTTACTAATTTTTGGCTTTTACTCATGCATTTGAGGGCTAATTTTTTTATTTAAAAAAAAATAATTTTTTGCGACTTGAATGAGACATTAAAATCGAAATTTTAGTTTTAAGCCGACATTTAAAAAAAAATTAAAAACCCATGTTTAATATCAGCATTAAAACCGAATTTGAGTTTCAAAATCTCGCATCGAATTTAGCAAACCTATATTTTTGAGTGTAACAAAATTGTTACACTTTGTAGCAATTTACAAATTATGTTTATCACTTCTTATTTTATGTTTTATGTTTAAAAAGTCCTTGGAATCCCAGTTTGGTTTATAAGACATTTTACTTTAAAAGTCAAGTCACATTTACTGCATTTCTCGCGAATTAAAAAAATTTTTTTTTTAGAAAAATTTAAAAAAAATAAAAAATATTTAAAAAAATTTTTTTTTTTGGTACGGTACGGTACGGTACCCGTAGCGTAAAATTTTTTCGGTATTTTGAATTAAAAGTCTTAGTTGATGTGAAGATGATGACGCTGAATAAACATCGAATGTGAAAAAGTCAAACACAGATTTATTAAATTTAGAAACAGAAATCAATTTTTTTTCAAGAAAAGAGTAGTCATATCGAATATATATCTTGAGACGAAATTCAATTTAAATACAATTACCTTTGAAGGAATCTCATTAACAACATCGTCTTTTTTAGAACATAATAAATTATCAATTTTACACTCGGATTTATCGAGAGTATCTTTAAGACTACTAGTTTCTACATCTTCTCTCATTACATTTTCTTTATTGTACATTAAAATTTTACCACTAGCTGTTTGAAACCCTGATTTTTCAGCCAAGTTAACTTTTTCATTTTTCGCCTCATTTAAATTTCGATTTGGATCTTGTTTTTGAACATTTACTTCTCTAGGTTTTTTTACAAAATCTTCAGTTTCGTTCAAATTAGCCAAAATTTCTTCGTCTTCATTAACTGTTTCCAATCTATTAGGTCTAACTTGGTCCTTTTGTGACCCTGTTTCCGAACCCGTTTCATCATCAAACTTAATTTTTCTATTTAAACCTTCGCCTAGTTGATTCAAATTAACAACTGTATTACTTTTTGGTGTATTGAGGGACTCGTTCGAAAGAGTTATTTGATTTTGTGACGAGGTACATCTTATTATTGGAGAAACTAATTTAGGTGACTCATGTACACTGTCATTTAATTGTCCAGTCTCGTTCAATACATTCAAATACTCGATCTCTTTTTCTAAGCTATTTACTTTTGGTGTTGAACAATTGGCTAAATTATACAACGATTTACTTTTTTTGTGTAGAAGTAATAGTGAATTTTTAGCTTTAGTTTTAATTGATGGTAAATTATTAGTCAATAAAGGCGAGTTGTTTTTAGTCGACTCGATAATGGCATCTTTTTTCAATATGTTTTCCTTATCGAAACTATTTTCAAATTGTGTAAGCATACAATCTAAATCGTCCAATGCTTGAGTACGATTTTCATTAGACATTTTTTTTTTCGAAAAACGAAAAAAAAATTAATTTTTCAAATTTTAATAATCTTTCAAAATTATTTTTTTTTGACTTTTAGAAAATTTTATAATCAAAAAAAAAGGTCTAGGTTATTAAAATTTTAAAAACTTTTTGAATCAAAAAAAAATTGATTCAAAATTTTCATAGCAATTAAAACATAATAAAAAAAAAGATGCCAGAGAATACGACTATTGATGATAATACATTGGCTAATCTATTGCCAATATATTACAAGCGTTTATTTCCCATTTATAATATGTGCAAATGGTTAGGGTACAGTGAAGGTATCAATATTTTTTTTCTTAAGTTTAACTTTTTTACTTAGTAAATTAATAATTTTTTAAAGTTCAAAGAGAAAATTTTCATCGAAGAGAATTCAGTTTTACGCTAAAAGACGATATTTACCTACGGTATCAGACTTTTAATGATTATAACGAATTTGAAAAAGAATTGTTAAAAAGGTGTCCATACAAAATTGACATCGGTGGTATTTATAATCAAATAGTATTCTTTTTTTTTTTTAAGTTTTTTTTTTTTCTAAAATTTTAATTTTTGTTTTATTAGCCTAAAGACTCTAAAAATTGGACGCATGGAGTCTTAGCTGTTGAAGAAAGAGAACTTGTTTTTGATATAGATATGACTGATTATGATGATGTTAGATATTGTTGTAGTGGTTCAGGTATTTGTAATAATTGTTGGCCACTAATGCAATTTGCTTTGAGAATAATAGATAGAGCTCTAGAAGGTAAAAATCCTAAAATTTCTAATTTTTGCAATTTTTATTAAATATCAACTTTTAAGATGACTTTGGTTTTGAGCATCGTTTATGGGTATATTCGGGTCGTCGTGGTATTCATTGTTGGGTAGGCGATGAAACTGCTCGAAAATTAACTTCTCAAGCTCGTAATGCCATTGCTGAGTATTTAACTGTTGTTAGAGGTGGTGAAAATACTGCTAAAAAAGTCAATCTTAATTATAATATGCATCCTTCGTTAAGGTAACATTAATAAAATTATCGGATAACCCATTCTAAATTTATTTTATTGAAGACGAGCGGCTAAAATAGTTTCGAAAGGTTTTGAAGACTACGCATGTAATAAACAAAATTTTTTAGGTGATGATGCCAAATTAAGCAAATTTTTGACTCTTCTACCACAAGAATATAAGTCTTTTTTTTCAAGATAAAATTTTCCTTTATAAATTAATTATTTTTTAAATTTTTTACGTCGAGATGAATTTGGTGATAAAATGAGAGTTGGAAAAACTTCAAGTGATAGATGGAAAATATTTCAAAATCATAATCAAAAATTTACGGTAAGATTTCTTTTCATATTTTTAAAATTTTCAAAAGTTTTTAATCAGCTTTTTTTGTCTAGAGTAAAAAGGTTAAACTAAGTCAAAATTTAGTCGATGAAATAATGTTTCAATATTGTTATCCACGACTTGATATTGAAGTAACAAAGGGTTTAAACCATTTATTGAAAAGTCCATTTTGTATACATCCCAAGACTGGTCGGGTTTGTGTTCCCATTGATGTTGATAAATTAGAATCATTTGATCCTCTTAATGTACCAGTAATTGATGAGATATGCGCTCAATTGGAACGCTGTGATATGATCAATTTAGATAAGAAAATAAAAGACTATAAAAAGACTGACATGAAATCGTATGTTGAAGTTTTTGAGAAGTTTATACAACGATTGGAAAAAACTTGGAAAGGAAATAACCTCAAACAGAGCGGTAAATATTTTCAATTGTAAAAATAAAATATGAGATTATAAAAGTTTTTCTTTTTAAGATTTGAAAGGAATGGAAGGTGATTTTTAATTAAGAGTTTCATGAGTTTAATAATACTAAGAAATCAATTTTTGTAATTTGAATTTTTTTTTTCTCAAATTTAAATTTAATGTAAAAAATTTCAGTCAAAATTTAAATAAATAGAATATTTTTTCTAAAATCTATGTTTTAATTGCTGTTTTGTTAGGTTTAACAAATTTGTTGCAAAACGAAACAATTTTGCTACAACTAAAAAAAAAGAGAAATTTTTTTTTTGTTCAATGTAACTCTTTTTTCTGAACTAGTGATGGGCCACCGGTTTTATGAATAAAATCGGTTTGACCAAACAGAAATCTTCAGCAAACATAAGATATTTTTAACAAACAAAATCTTATTAATTTCAGCGCACATATTGATAACGCACAAATTTGTGCGCTAAATAGATTAAAATTATTTTAATTTCGCCTTAACTAAGAGTTTGACTGTTTTATTTTTAAATGCCATTCAATTATTTGGTTTTTTTGTTCTCTTAAATTACAACTTTGATAGTTTTATGCACTCTACATTTGCAAAGCTTCGCTTTAGAATGAAAAATTTGCAATTTCAGACTTGTTCCTTGATATTCTTGTTAAAACTCTTATGTCAAGTATATTTGAGTAAATATGAGCTAAATTACGTATTTTTGAATTTTCTAAATTAATGCGTAAATTTTCCTATCTATGTAACATCTACCTATTCAACAATCTACCATGAAAAACAATATCTACCTATTTTTTTAAAAGCGAAACCGGGTCGTTTGCCATATTATTTTTTAAAGCAGTGCCATGTCAATATCCCATATGAGATTCTCGTTACCATATTTTAATGAGATCTCATTGAGATTCTTACATGGGGTTAACATCCGGTTAATACGATTACTAAATAACCTTGATAAAAAGATGAAACTGTAGGAATTTAATTTTTTCAATTACTCTTCTTGCAAAATTCAATTTTTGATTTCTCCAAAAAAACATTAATAAATTTCATTAAAAATTTTTTTCTCAAAAACTGTAAATTCTAAACTAAAAAGAACGTGATATTTAACAAGATCTCGTGGAGATTTATAAGAAAATAAGTTTCTCTATATGGAGGCGTTGTGAGTGGTGTCTTGGTCGAGTTTTAAAAAATGTATACTGTTGATAAAATTTTCAAATTAGAATTGTTGATTTCAAAGTAAAATTTAGTCTGAATTATCAAATAATCTCAACAATATTTTGCTAAAAGAAAATATGCCGTTTATATATTTTAAAATTTAAAAAATTCCTTTTAAAATTTAATTTTAATTAAAATCTATGATTTAAATTATTCTAAAAGCTTTCTAATCAGCTCTAACCATATTTGTTATTTTAATTGAAAACAGAATTAAAAAAGATAAAAATTTCTAAAATAATTTTTTTCTTTTACAAAAAAAAAATGGAAAATTCTCGTGACGGCTCACATAATAAAATCGTTCACTTTAATTATTTGGATGGTGTCAGAGGCTTTCTAGCATTATATGTACTTTGTGTTCATTTATATATTACAATGAATACACCAGGTATTTTAGCAGTCTTCAATTGCGAAGGTGTTCATATTGGTGTATTTGGTTTTTTTGTTTTAAGTGCTTTTTTACTTACTTATAAAATGCTTAATGACTTTAAAAAATCGCAAACTTTTCATGATGTCATCCTTATATTCTTTAAATATTTAATACGTAGATTTTTTCGTATTTATATGCCATTTGCTATTTTTGTTTTAAGCTTAAATTTTCAAAAAATAAAAGAGTATCATAATAAATCAAATACTATTCCTAATTTGTTAATGCTAGATCGAGCTCTATACAGTCATTTATGGACTATACCTATTGA
>NTPY01000215.1:86225-99295 GCA_002922825.1 Brachionus calyciflorus | reverse complement strand
GAAAGAGAAGGTTGGGCCCCCTATTTTTAGGTAGTTTTGACCCGTTTGAAATCTTTTCCTATGTATTTAATGGTCGGTTTGAGGTAAGTTTGAGAATGTTTGAAACAGGTTTGATTTCTATGAGCCGATCGCCGCATTCATTGTAATTTTTTTTATATCGAAGTATTTAACAGGGTTGTTAAACCGGGGTCGACGGCGAATCCAAAAAACGGACGTCGACTTCGGTTAACAGCCCACGGAAAGTGTCAAAAAACTTTTTATTTATCCCCTTTCGCGTTTACCATTTTCAAGATATATTTTCTTTTAAAGAGCTGCTTTCTGTGTCCTTGCCGTTACTGTGACCTCCTTATTTCTGTGACCTGTAGCGTGTCTTTTTCCTTTTATTAAATTTTTAATACAAAAGTTTTTATCAGGGTTGTTTTACCTACGTCGACGGCCCATCCAAATTACGGCCGTCGACGTGGGTTAAACAACCCACGCTCCTGGATCAAATGTCCGAAATATCTTGTTTTACGCGTTTACCATTCACCAAATAAGAAATGATTAGGTGGTTGCAAATACAAAAAGCTTAGAACCCCAGCTCCTTGGTGAAATATCCGAAATTCCTTGTCTTACGCGTTTACCATTCACCAAATAAGAAATGATTAGGTTGCTGCAAACACAAAAAGCTTAGAACCCCAGCTCCTGGGTCAAATATCCGAAATTCCTTGTCTTACGCGTTTACCATTTACCAAATAAGAAATGATTAGGTTGCTGCAAACACAAAAAGCTTAGAACCCCAGCTCCTGTGTCAAATATCCGAAATTCCTTGTCTTACGCGTTTACCATTTACCAAATAAGAAATGATTAGGTGGTTGAAATCACTTAAAGCTTAGAACCCAAGCTCCTTGATCAAATGTCCGAAATTCCATGTCTTACGCGTTTACCATTTACCAAATAAGAAATGATTAGGTGGTTGAAATCACTTAAAGCTTAGAACCCAAGCTCCTGGGTCAAATATCCGAAATTCCTTGTCTTACGCGTTTACCATTTACCAAATAAGAAATGATTAGGTGGTTGAAATCACTTAAAGCTTAGAACCCAAGCTCCTGGGTCAAATATCCGAAATTCCTTGTCTTACGAGTTTACCATTCACCAAATAAGAAATGATTTGGTGGTTGCAAACCTACCCAAAAATACATGTAAAAGGATTGCAAACGGGTCAAAAATACCTAAAACTAGGGGGTCCTAGATAGCTCTTCTTATCTTCGGCAAAAAGTCTCAAACTTACCTCAAACTGACCTCAAACCTACCCTAAAATACATGTAAAAGGATTGCAAACGGGTCAAAAATACCTAAAACTTGGGAGTCCTCCCTTTTCTCTTTCCTTAATTATCAAATCAAATTTCTTTTATTCTCAAGTCAAAAAGTTGGCTTCATTCCCATCTCGGATTAGAGGCCTGTGATTGACGATACCTCTAAATTCTTTACAGTCAACCCTCTTTAATCCGTACAAAAAAATTTCACCAAAATTGTGTACGGATAAACGAAAATTCGGATTACGAAATTGATAGTATTTTCTTTTTTTTTGAGGTTTATTTTTAAAAAAAGATTTACATGTAATTTTATTTTTTTTAATTATTAGATGCAATTTTTATTAAATTAGAGGTAATTTTTTATTTTTTTAAGATTTAAAATATCCATAGGTCATGGTAAAAGATACTTGATAAATATTTTTTCCTTTTACGTTAAAAACTAAATTTTAGCGTTACACGTTTATTCGACATTATTACGGAAACCTACAGTGTCACTTCAGACATACATTTATATAAGAAAAAACTACCATAGAGATTTTTATCAATTAAGTATTAAGTGGCTAAAATTTCATTTAAGAGACCTAGGACTAAAAAATTTTAACTTAATACCTTATAGTGGTGATAAAGGGCTCCCTGAGGCTTATGAACTTATGATTGAATGTCAAAATGAATTTAAAAACTATGACAAAAAATTCTGTCAAAAAAATTATACAAGTAAAAAAGCATATACATTATTCAGAAAACCTCATGAAATAAGATCTAAGAGAGAGGACGAATACAAAAATATCAATTGGACTGAAACTTATAATAGAATAAATAATAAGTCACTACACTCGAACTTGAGAGTTTTAAATTATAAAATATTTAATGAAGCTTTAAATCTTAACATAAAACTATCTAAGAAACATGGAGAGAAATGTGTCTTTTGTGAAAGGCATACTGAGACTAGAGATCATCTTTTTTTTGAATGCTTGTTTACTAAAAAAATGTTTGAAAATATTATTTACAAATTAGAAAATAAAAATAGTTATAATAAGTTAGATTTAATTCTTAATTTAAACCTAGATGAAAAGGATGTCAAGACTGTTTCTGTTTTTAAAATGTCCATTTGGTCTTTAAGAAATTTAATAAAAAAAGAAACAAAAAAAAATTGTGATAAAGAGATTATTTTCAAAAAAATATTATATAGAAATTTCCATAATGTTTACTTTTAAATTTATATTTTCCTTATATAATATGTATTTGTAATTTATTTAAAAAGCAAAAAAAAAAATAAAAACTTTTATTTTAAATTGATTATTTATTTAATTATATTATTTAAACTTATTTTTATTTGCCAATAAACTTGCCTACGGGCCAAACAAAAAACAAAAAAAAAAAAGAATAAACTATCGAAAGAGTAGCTGGTGTAGTAAAAGGCGCTATGTCTCATAGTTAATTAAGAATGAAAAAGAAATTCCATTTTTATAAACATGAGATTCACGGCTTCTAACATATAAAATATGAGGCTCACATCTTTAGCTTAAGTTTATTTTTTTTCAAATCAAAAATTTTCCCGACGATTATGGGTCACCCGTTAGAATATTTCATAATATCATTTGGATATTTTTCGAATACAATTTCATCGCATGCTATGAAAATAATATGCTATGAAATATTTTGTATTTGCTATGAAACTTTTTTGAGATGCGATGAAAAAAATGTTGCCTGCTATGAAAAAATTATGCTATGAAAAATAAAAATGCGATGAAACATTACAGGATCCGTTTTTCGGCATTATTTCTAATTCCGAGTTACATTTAATTTTAACTCGATAATCCGGCATTTTCGATAAACCGGCAAAAACAACTGATTAATTGAGCAGGTTTAACGAGGTTCCATTAAACATTACAGTAAGTGTAATGAGTAACTGCTGTACAACCCTTTTATTCAGTCCATTTAAAAAAAAGTTCTAAAATACTGATAATATTTTTATTTATATACTTTTTTTATCAGAAAATTACTATTAGAATACACTTTTTCTATTAAAAATTAAATTGTCCCTAAAATTCGAATTACTGTTTTAAAAATAAAAATTACGTAAATGAGCCTTACTGCTAAAGCAACCGTCTCCTCCACAATATCCTTCTACATAAGCAGACTTAATAAATGTAAAAATTAAAAAAGGTAAAATAATTTTGTTCATTTTGATTTAAACAATTTAAATTTTAAGTTCTCAAAAATGTTTGTCTTAAATTAAAAATTATTTTACTTTTTTATCTATCTTTATATGGTTATTATTCTTAAATGTTCAAAATTGTCTCTTCTTTTCATTTTTTTATCTTCAAAAGATAATTTAAAAACAAAACTTTTTCGAATGACTATAGAAAACATGTTAATAATTACGAATTGTTTTTATCATAAACATTATGATTAATTCGAAAATTACTTGTAAATTTCTATAACTTGATCTATTGTCTGAATTCTTTCTTAAAATCTTAAATTTGTCATCCAAAATAAATTTGTTATTTTTGAAAGCTTGCACAGTGATTCAACCCAGCAAGAATTTTTGCCAAAAGTAGGGTTGTTAAAATGACTTTAAAATTTTAAACTTTTTGATTAGAAATAATTTTCAAATTAAAACCATGTACTTTTGAAATCACTTTATTTCATTTCAATGAATTTTCATTTCAATAAAAATTAGTTTAAACAACATTTTTTATAAAAATAAAAAAATTTTTATTGATAAATTTCAAAAAAAATATGATGAAAATATTTAAAAAAAAAGTAGGAAAAATTAAATTAACAAAACTTGATCTCTAAAAATTTCTCACTATCTTTAATAGATTTTTAAAAAAGATTTTGTACCAATTTTAGAATTTATTTTCATTGAATTTTGAATGATTTTGAGATACTTGATGCGATGGTTTACGGTTTTGATGGTTTACGAATTAAAATAAGATGACGTTTACCCTTTGCAAAAAATATACGAATTAAACCAAGGATTGAAAATTAAAAAGAAAAAAAAATTTAATTATTTTCAAAAAATTAAAATTATAATTTAAGGAGCTTTTTTATATATCCAAGTTTAATTTAAATAATGAAAGAATATTTTAAAAAGATGATTTTTTTTCAACTCATAGTATCTTATATAATCATCTCATATCTCATATAATACTTTAGTTTCTTTGACTTTCAACAATTTTTATACAGTTTGTAGCGGAAAATCACAGCATCACGTGAATTTTTCATCAACTAAATGTTTTTTTTAATTTCATTCCTTATTAATAAATTGATAAATTAGAGAGGTAATATAAAAGCATTTATAGTACGTAGCCGGTTGGGCTAATACCAGAGCTGGGAAACTGAAACTGATTAACTGATCAGTTTCAGTTAATTTCAGTTATCAGTTAAACTGAAACTGACTGATTACTGATTTCCAAAAAAAATTTTGGTCTTTTTTTAAACAAAAGAAATACAGTCAGAACTCGATATTTTTATTTTTTTTTGTTATTCGATTAATTAAATCATACTTGATAAAAAAGAGAGGTCAATTATCTTTTAGAACAACAAAAAATTTTAAAAAAAATTCGTCAAAATTAACTACATGTTTATAGTCAGTCTATATATATTATACATTAAGCATATTATATTATTTTTGAATTTAAAATAGTAAGATATTAAATGAATAATAAATGTTCTATTAATTTATTAGATCAATGAAAAGTCGGTTTTTAAATTTTGTTCTTGAAAGAAACAAATTTAAATATTAATATACAAGAGACAATAAATATTAGCCTAAAATTCCGCTAAAAGTAAGCCTCCCTGTCATCTAATTTAATAATTCTGATTATCCGTAAAAATTTAATCCGGAGAAAATTTTTTGGGGCTATTTTTGTCCGGTTTATCCAGTTTTGACTATATTTCAAAATAAATATAAAATAGCCATATAATTAAATCTAAAAAATTTTCTAACTTAGAACTTTAACTTAGAATCAT
The DNA here is from genome assembly GCA_002922825.1 of Brachionus calyciflorus. NCBI lineage: Eukaryota > Metazoa > Rotifera > Eurotatoria > Ploima > Brachionidae > Brachionus > Brachionus calyciflorus. The sequence continues at coordinate 94,022 of NTPY01000215.1, read as the reverse complement.
TTTTTAGACTGTTCTGAGTTACAAAACTTAGAACTCATAATAAAAAATAACTTAGATAGTGGATTTACCTATAAAAAATTTGTCAAATTAAATTTTTTCAAAAATTAACTAAAACTTCATAAACTATGAAACGTTTATTTGTTTTAAATATTTCTAATAAAATGATAGTTTCGTTTTTTTAAATTAACTGAATTTAACTGATTTTTGAAAGTTACTAAAAAACTGAAACTGACTGATAACTGATTTATAAATAACCGATACTGACTGATAACTGAAAATTAAAAAATCTGATTAACTGAAACTGACTGATAACTGAATTTCATGTAACTGATCCCAACTCTGGCTAATACATAATTGCGGTTTAACGGTACGGAAATATTTGGAAGGGTATGCACTAAAGGTGAACTTCTTTTTTAATTCATTTCTAAAGTTTTAAAATTTTTTATGCGAATTAAATTTAGAGGACTTTAAAAGAGTTAAAAAATTTTTCATAAAAATTTTTTTTAATGTAATTTTTTGAATTGAAAGCCATTTGAAATGAAATTTCATGAAAAATTTCATTCAAAATGAACTATGTTTGGAAAAATATTTTTTTTTTCAAAATTTTTTTACTGAAAAAAGAAAATTGACTTTAAAAAATATTTGAAACTTTAAAATAAGGATTTTTACTTTTTTAACAACCCTAAAATACATCATGTTTTTGATATATTACTGAATGATGACAATAATATAATCGATGATATTGAAAAATCAGACTTATACAATGATAACTAAGAAATAAATTTTTTAATAAATTAAATTTTGATAATACTTAATTTAAAATTTTTCTTAAAATTGAGGTTTTTATATTTAAACAGTTGCTTGGCCTCATATGAGACGAATAGTAAATCATATCATAACAATTCTTTCAGATTTGAATTCTACGACCAAAATTACCCCTGAATACTTGTTTTTTTTTAAAATAATAATTTATAAATAATTATGGCAAAAATTGAAATTTTCTGAATCACTGTGGCTTGGAGCATTTTAACTAATTTCCGAATAAGAGTTTAGCTTTACATATATCAAACTAAGCAGAATTTTCGGTTATAACACTGGAAATTTTGAATTCTTTTTTGTTCTTTTTTTTATATATATTATAATATTTTAAAATAAAAATTATTATATAAAAATACCGGTGTGAAGTATTTTCTCAAATTCTTAAATTCTCAAATTCTTAAAATATTTTGAGAATTAACTTTACTAATTTTCTCAAATTTTTATAAGTTGAGAAAACTTAAGAACTTATTCTAAAATAATTTTTTTTCTCAAATTTATTTTCTCAAATTTTTCCTGGAGTCTTTCTTAATAAGCAAAACTAAGTGCACTTGATATGTACTAATTTTAAAGACGATTTGATCGTTTCTATTATTCAAAGCAGATTCAAATATTTGATTTTTAGCGGATAAATTTATAAAAAAAGTTTTGTGTTCTCTAATTTTTTCTAGAGCTTTTCTTAATTAAAAAACTAGTGTAGTTTGGTTTTTTACTAAAGATTATTTTGTAAAAAATCTATTTGAATCAAAAAGAAATGAAGATTTAAAATGCTTTAAATTAAATTACCAGACTTAAACTCACTTAAAATAATTATGAAATCCTTTCAATTTAAATATTTTTGTAAAAAAAATTTTCTTTACTTTTTAATTTCATCTAAGTAAAAAAATTTATCAAAAAATTAGCCGTCGAAAATTATCAAAAAAAATTTTATCCGCTAAAAAAAGTATCTGAAAACATTTACCCGCCAAAAATTAAATATTTTATAGAAACGATCAAATCGTCTTTAAAATTAGTTCATATCAAGTGCACTTAGTTTTGCTTATTAAGAAAGACTCCAGAAAAAATTTGAGAAAATGAATTATTTTAGAAAAAGTTCTTAAGTTTTCTCAACTTATAAAAATTTGAGAAAAAAAGTAAAGTTAATTCTCAAAATATTTTAAGAATTTGAGAATTTAAGAATTTGAGAAAATACTTCACACCGGACTTAAATAAAGTTTTCTAAAACAAAAACTTCTAAAACATATAAAACTTATTATGTTTTAAAAATTCTAAAACATAATTTTTTTTTCTAAAACATTCAAAAACATAATTTATTTCTCTATATAAAACATTTCAAACATAATATTTTTGTGTTTTTTAAAACATGTTTTAGAAGACATTTTTGCTCTAAGACTTAGCATTTAAGAAATTTAACTAAAACATAATCCATGTTAAAAATCGGGGAAAAACATAATCCATGTTAAAAAAATCGACTTTAAAAATGTCGTCTTTGATAAGAATTAGGGCTGCACACTTTACTTTACTTTCATTTACTTTACCAAGTAAAGTAAACAATCTTATTTACTAATTTTCTTTTATAAGTAAATTAAGTAAAGTAAAAATTTACTTTTAAAGTAAATTAAGTAAATGAAAAATTTACTTTTACTAGTAAAAAGTAAAATAAAAATTTACTTTTTTAAAGTAAATTGAGAGAATAAATGGAAATATTAAGTTTTCCATGTACTTTTGGTATTCCAAAGAAAGTTTTGTTGAGTTAAAACTACTTATACTAGCCCTATTTCAATCAAATCAAGTTTTTTAATCAAATTTACTTTAAAAAAGTCAATTTTTATTTTACTTTTTACTAGTAAAATTAAATTTTTCATTTACTTAATTTACTTTAAAAGTAAAAAAAGTAAATTGAAATTTACAATTTACTAGTAAAAGTAAATTTTCGATTTTCTTTTTACTTGTAAAAGTAAATTTTTACTTTACTTAATTTACTTAAAAAAGAGAATTTGGTAAAGTATAATTTACTATTTACTAGTAAAGTAAAGTAAATGTGCACCCCTAATAAAAATCTAGTTATAAAATTCCACTTTTAAATATAACCGATTTTTAAAAAATCGACGGTTCAAAATTGACTTATTTAAAAAAAATCTATTCATTAAAAATCGGGAGGAGGGGAATAGTCCAAACTTGTTTTAACTTTAACATAAAATTTGAGCTGAGTTTCCGGAATGAAAGTCTTACTTTACAATAAGATATTTCTTAAAGATTTTTAATAAGTCTTTACATTTTCCTCTTCGAGTCGTAGATAATCAAGATTTTATGAATTGAAAATAGTTTATTATTATTTAAGAAGAGCGTGAGAAGTAATCTGGATTAAAATGACTATTATATTCAGATTTATTTACGCATGTTATCCTTATATTTGGGATAATTAAAAGAATTCTTTTTTTTTATTTTATAATTTTATTTTATTAACAATAAAACAACAAATACAAAAACTACACTAATAACAATTATAAGTTGAGGCCTAACTTTAGTTTTTATTTTATTTTTTGGAAATATTCGAATAAGACGAATAATATAAAAGTAAACACATCTATTTATAGTTGAAAGAATTAATTAAAAATATAAAGAAAGAAATCCGATAATTAAAAAGAAAAAATATTGAAACGCGATGGTCAGTCTAGTGAAAGTTAAATTAAATTAAAATTAAAAAATTTAATTAATTTGAATATCACGAAAAGCTAAATTAAAATATTAATTTTAAGAGAGTAAGAAACCATAGTTACAGTATCTCCCCCTTTTAGAATATCATAGTCCCTATGATAACCTTGGTACAAATAAGCTTGCTAATTCTTCTAATGGTAAAATTTCTGGAGTATTACAGTGTTGTTTTTTACAAATATTATAAATCTTAAGACACATAAAAGTAAAAATGACAATAATAATTGTAAAAAATACAATAATAAAAAATATTAAAAAATTGAAAAATTTTCTCAATTTCATTAAATCATCAATCAAATTTGATTTGGAATCAATTAGTTTGTTTATCAAATCTTTATTTGAATCCAATTCATCATTTGGTAACACAAAGAAATTTCCATTAATATCGTTGAAATTATTAAATTCGTCTAAATATCTTGAAGTATTAAGACCATCTATGATTTCTTTATGGTGTAAAAAATTCAAACGAGATAGATTGTAATGATCTAAATGAATTTCTTGTACAATTACGTTAGATATATTAAAGTAATTGATTGAGTTGCCAACTCTAACTAAAGCTATTTTATTTGATGGCAAAACAAATCTATCATTAATCAAAGAACAATGAACTTCCTTGGAAAAGCTTTTTAAAAAATTATTTTTTGTTAAAAACAATGCAAAATAGTCGTTGTTAATTTTTGCGTTTATAGGTAAATCAATAAAACACGAATTTGTTGATCGAATACTTATTTCGTGAACTTCATAACACTTAGGTATGAACAGAACATGATTCATCGAGTAAACAATTAATCTATTACCATTAAAATCTGAGATTGAATGGAACATATCATCAAAAGAAGCTAGTATGTTAAGTTGATTTGTATAAATTGCACAAAATTTCAGTAAATTACGCTCATGTTCATTGTAAATATCCTCTTCAATTGAATATTTACTGTAATCTGCTTCAGCTAACATTAAGTCATTTATGTCACGCTGTGTTAATAACGATTGATCATTAGCGTTAATAGGAATATTTGACAATGTTACCCATGCCTTGGATGAATGATCAGGTTCAAAAACCAAATACAATCCATCAGTTGTAGAGAATATTGTCAAGTCATCAAATTTGAAGTTTGTCGTTATCTGAAATAAATATTGTTCCAAACGAGAAAATATTAAATTACCTTTTCTCATGAATCTTTGTCCGTAAAAAATTCTTTTAAATGGACATTTTTTAACACTTAGCTCGTTCCAAACAACAGTCGAATCATACAAACGACAGAAATAGTCGGTTGGTCTACATGATGAAAGTCCAGTGCTATAAATTGACATATTTAGCTTATCTCCAACAATATGTTTCTTGTAAAATTTACATTCAAAATTTACAAACACTTGATTTTTATTCCAAGCAAACTCGCCTTCTGGAGTTTCACTATAAATACAACCATTGTCATCACAATTCATCTTCTTGTTGTCACATAGCTTTGTTTCTACCATAGCTAAACATTCGATTCTACTTAAAGGAACAATTTCTCGTTTAAGAGTGTCTGTTTTCTCAAAGAAAAAACTAGTGTTCATGCGACGAATTTGTTTTGTTTTGTAACATTGGAATCCGAAATCGTTAATAATATAATCTTGTTTTGACAAAATCCAAATAATCAAGTTTTCGTTTACTTTATCCAATTTATTTAACATGGTATTTTGCTTACAATTGTTGTTCAAATTAACGACACGATTATTGTCAACGTGTTGACAAAAATTTAATTTTTCTTTCAAAATCTAACCATTCGTAGAAAGTACAAAATAAAAGAAAAATAACAAAGACAACATATAATTAACATTTAAATTTTTATGTTTTCTTTTCTTTGAAGGTTTATCTTCTAAATTTTTATGATACTCAGTTAGAACTGTTTTATCATAAAAATCGGAAGATTTAATCCAACTATTTTGTGAAACTGGATGATTTTTCCATTTAACAAAATATTTAAATCCGCGACCAACCTTCTTATGGTCTAAGATTTTTTCAACTTCATGAAAGTCATCGCCTAGATCTTTTAGACTGTCCTTTAAGTTTAATTTTTCATCTTTAACCTCGGGTTTAGCAAATTTTAATCGCCATCTAGGATAACTCTCCTTTAATTCTTCGCCTTTTTGATTAACTAATCTATAATTGCCGTTTTCAGTTAATTCCTTAACATAATAAGGTCCTGAGAATAATGGTTCAAATTTATTCTGAATTTTTTCGCTTTTAATATAAACTTCATCATCCTTATTTAAAGTTTCAAAAGTAACCTTTTTTTGTTTATTTTGTGTAACTATTTGTTTTTCTTGTGATCTTTCTAAGTTTTCCTTTGCTTTAGGAATTGTTTCTTCTAATGACTTCTTTATTTCGGCTTGTCTTCTTAACAATGACAATTCTTCGTCTTCATTAAAACCTATTTCTATCTTATCAAAGCCGTTCATTTTTCGTCCGAAAATTAATTCATATGGGGTAAAATTAGTAGAAGTATGAACCTTATTTCTATAAGCCATAACAACTAATGGTAAATAACGATCCCAATTATTGGGGTCTTCAGAAGCTTGTTTTCTTAAAGCAGAAACTAACGTCTGATTAAAACGTTCAGTAAGTCCATTGGCTCGAGGGTTATAAGGTGAAGTAAACCTTCTTTTAATATTAAAAGTTTTACATAACCTGTCTAATAATTCATTTACGAATTCTCTATCAGAGAGCCATTCGAGAGGTGGTCCAAATATACAAATCCATTCTAAGACTTTCTCGAATATTTCATTCATGCTTTTAGATTTTATTAAATAAACAAACGGGAATTTCGAACAATGATCTGTTATAACCAAGCAACCTATGTAACCTTTAGAATTTTCGGGGAAACCTAAGACCAAATCGAAGCTTACTCTATCAAAAACACTAACTATCGGTAATGCCAAAGGTGGATGCTCGACTTTAACTTTTTTATCAAATCTTAGACAAATATCGCATCTATTAACGAAATTTTCTATTTCTTTTCTCATAGTTTTCCAATAATTTTTTGAACTTAAATTTTTATAAACTGTGTCGCTTTTAAAATGACCTAAATTATGATTTTCTTTAATTAAATCTAGTCGTTCTTCAATTTTGGGAACTATTAAATTAAAACCTTTATCTGTTATATGTTTTCTAAATAAAAGTTTATCTCCATTTAAGCTAAATAGTTTTATCAATTTATTTATCCTTTTAACTTGCTTTTTTGAAGATCCTGTTGAAAGTCTATTATACTTTATAAAATGCATTAAATAGGGGTCTTGGTAAGGGTCTAAATGTTTAGTAGAAATATCTTCATCTTTTTCATTTATACTTTCGTCGATATCGCTAAACAAAATTGGCCTACTTAAAGTATCAACGTTAGTATGAGTTTTGCCTTTTCTGTGGACAATCTCAAAATTAAAAGTTTGTAACAGAATCGCCCATCTCGTTAAGCGAGCGTTTGGACTTTTAAGAGTTAAAAGCCATTTTAAAGCATAATGGTCTACAACTATCCTAAAGAATTGATTGAATAAATAAGTACTAAACTCATTACAACCAAAAATAACAGATAAGCATTCGAGTTCTGTTACAGATTAATTCTTTTCGTTGTTTTTTAAAAGCCTTGATGCATAGAAACAAACGTATTCGTTTCCATTATCGTCTATTTGTGCCAAAATTGCACCAATAGCAATAGTAGACGCATCAGTATAGTCTATTAAAGTCAACTTTTCTTAAAATAGGATATTGAACTAACTTTTCCTTTAAAGCCTGAAAAGCTCTTTGACAGTTTTCAGACCAAAACCATTTACAACTTGGTGAACATAAAGCATGAAGAGGGGCTGCTATACGAGCATAATTTTCTAAGAAGATCCTATAATAATTTGTTAAACCTAAAAAGCCTTGCAATTGCTTAACGGTTTTAGGTGTTTTCATATTTTTAATTACAGCAATTTTTTCTGGATCCATTCTAATACCTGTTTCATCGATAATGTGACCTAAAATTTTAATAGATTTTTGCATCCACACACATTTATCCGCATTGATTTTTAAGTTATTTGCGGTTAGCCTATCTAATACTATTTGGATGTGTTCAAGATGTTCACTTTCATTTTCCGAGAAGATGATGATATCATCTATATAGACTTGTACGAATTCTAATCCACCTAAGATTGATTGCATTATAGCGCTAAAGAATGCAGGAGCGTTCGTTAAACCAAAAGGAACTCTATTAAATTCGTAAATTCCGAACGGTACAGTAAATCCTGTTT
>NTPY01000215.1:36419-79723 GCA_002922825.1 Brachionus calyciflorus | reverse complement strand
TGTGTTCTTTGATTCGATGGCCTAAGATTCTTTCAGTTTTTCTAATGTAACTCGCTTCACATGAATTTTATTTTAGTTTATAAACCACAAGCGATTGTGTTTTAACATGCAAGAAATTATTTATACAGTCATCGCGCGATTATTTCCCGTCATCAATTTTGATTCTATCCCCAAATTTTTTAAGAATCGATTTCCTAAATACAACATCATGTTAAATTGGTTTGATACAAATTTAGTGCCATATTTCGATTATATCCCATGAATTTAAGAAAATTCATATCAATATAATTATATCCCATGTATTTTTTTAATTTATTTTTTATTGAAAACTGTTAAATCCATTTAAAGGTCAAGAAAATTTATTACTATACTATATAAAATATAAATTGCAAGGTAATAAGTTAGCAAAATTAATCGAGATAAAAGTTTAGATAATTGAAATGAAATCAAATCTAAATATTGATACTTATACTTTTAATAAATTTATAAGTGAACAGTCAAAAGTAAAACCAGCTAAAAATATTAAAGGCTAAAATTACTTAGGAATTTTTAAGCAAATATCTTATCTAATTGAATTAAAATTAAATCCTTTTTCGGTTTATTTAACTTTGCATTTAACATTTTGCAATAATTTATTTATAATAATCGCGCGATGACTGTAACTTGTACAAACCCCACTGCTTGAAGTCATTTTAGTTCAAAAATTTTTGTTGAGATTTTACATTTTACGATAGTACAAAGTTACTGTGATTTTGAATTAATTTCGAAATTACTTGTAATTTTTGGATATAAATAGCTTTAAAAACCAAACATTATTTTTAAGAAAAATTTTATTCCTTATACTTAATAATATATTTAAATATACTTAATAATATATGGCAAGTTTTTTTTATAATTAGATTTTTTTTATGTACAATTTTATTCAAAAAAGGCCAAAGAATGGAACTGATGTTCCCAATAAAGTTTGCTGAAAATGAAACCTGAACAAGTCCTTTACTAAAATTCGGAGTTAAAAGCTGTTTATTTCTTTTTATTTTAACTAAATTTTTGACTTGAATCAACGAATTATTTGGTTTAGAAAATTGAAATTTTTGCTTTTTTTCTAATTTAGAAGACAAAAGGCTAACATTGCTGAATCATGTGTGTTTACATAATTTATACTTGTCTTGTAAATTAGTAAATAAAAACAAAATTCGATTTTTTTCAAACCATAAGTAAAAGGAAAAAATGCCTAAATTAAGGTGGAATAAAAAAAGATAAACAGCTTTTAACTCGGAATTTAAGTAAAGGACTAGTTTAGGCTTTATTTGCAGCAAAATTTATTGGGAACATCAGTTCCATTCTTTGGCCTTTTTTGAATAAAATTGTAAATAAAAAAAATCTAATTAAAAAAAAAACTTGCCATATTCAAAATTTAGATATTTTTTTTAAAAAGAGAAAAAGCTTTGAAGCCGTTTAAGCCGCTTCGGAGCATGCTACGAAACTTCTACTTAAGCCAGAATTTTTTTAAAAAACGGTTCAACCGTCTTCGAAACTTAAATTTTAGATTATAATAAATTATACTAATGAACTAACTAAGCTAAAAGATTTAAATCGATTTCTAATTTTTTATCCAATAATTAACAAAACAAAACTAAAAAACTTAATTAAAAATTAGATAATGGAGCTGCATATTGCTGTAATAGAAATTCTGAATGTTGATATTATAGAGAAACACTTACAAGTAATCAAATTTTATTTTGAGTTTTTTAAGTTGAAAATTGTGTACAAATCTTGTTATTGTTATTAGAATAAAAAAAATTTACTTTTATAAGCTAGTTTATATGAGTTAGTTTATTACCAAAGGGTGGTATTCTTAAAAAAAAGTAAAATATAAAAAAATGTAACAATTAAACAATTCGAATAAAAAAATTTTAAATTTTATTCAAAATTAAAGTTTAATTTCTTTTTAGTAAAAATTTTTTCAATATTATCTATATTTTTATACAGGTTTACTTTGAATTCTTTAAATCCGTATAAAAATCTAGAATTTCCAAATTATTAATTACCGTAATACCTTGAAACGCATTGAATTATAACCTAAAATATTAGCAATTAATACAAATAAAAGAATTTTTAATTTTTTACCATTTATTTTAATAGAGAACCTAATCAACAGTATTAAACAGTATTTGATCATTTTTACGGGGTCCTACTAAATCTTATCAAGGACTATTTCGAAAGTCGTGTTCAATATGTAAAAATTGAAAGCTCTTTGTCAAATCCTCGGAATATAAGGAGTTCCTCAAGGTAGTGTACTTGGTCCACTTTTATTTTTGATCTTTATTAACGATATAGTTGTCTACTTAAACAAATCTATCGTAAAACTATTTGCTTATGATACAACTATTATAAAATCAAGTTTAGAATTAGAAACACTATTAAATGAATTTCTTGAGTTTATTAGAAATCTCTTGACCTGGTGTAAATATAATCGCATTGATATAAATTGGAGTAAAACCAAGATTATGTTCATTTCAAATAAAAAAAATACTCGGATCCCTAATCATATTATCATTGAAGAAAATAATGTGGAAGTAGTAGACAACTTTAGACTCCTTGGCGTAACAATCGACAATAAACTAAATTTCCTTAAGTATGTTTCTGAACTCAGACATTCAATCAATAAGCGTCTGTATTCAATCGATCGTCTATTTTATTTGTCACATAAAGTCAGACTCCAATTTTTTAAATCACTTATTCTACCTTATTTTGATTATTGTATGTCACTTGCTATTTACTTTCCGAAAAGAGCTCTTCAAAAGCTATCAAATACTTATTACTATTGTATCCATAAGCTTCTTCACGTAAATTTCTCGATTAATCGAATTAATGTTTTCAATAAACTTAACTTAGAACTAAACAAGTTTAATTTGGATTGCTTTCAGCATAGGCTAATCAAGAGAATTTCAAATTTTATTTATAAAATTTTTAATTTTAAATCGAGTCCAAATGGATTAAAATCAACTCTTGTTCAAAATTACGTTCAAAAAAGCTGCCAATATGATCTAAGGAATAAAAATGAATTCTACCTACCATCCAAAGGAAAATTTAATGATCACATTGAAAAAACTTTTTCTTACTTTTATTCAGAATTTATTAATAAGTTTTTAATTAAGACTTTAAATTTAAATTATAATCATTTTTGTCATTGGCTAGAAAATAATATAAATTTAATTTTCCCAAATTTTTGTATTTTATTCCCAAAATTTGATTTAAATTTTAAAACAATTTTTATTTAACTCTTTTTTTTTTAAATTTTTGAAATAAATGGACTCAATCGACCCTCTTTTGGGCCTGACACTAGTCAATTCGGTTGAGTTGAATGAATGAAAACATTATTTTTAAGAAAAATTTTATTCCTTATACTTAATAATATATTTAAATATACTTAATAATATATTCAAAATTTAGATATTTTTTTTAAAAAGAGATAAAGCTTTGAAGCGGTTTAAGCCGCTCCGGAGCATGCTACGAAACTTCTACTAAAGCCAGAATTTTTTTAAAAAACGGTTCAACCGTCTTCGAAACTTAAATTTTAGATTATAATAAATTATACTAATGAACTAACTAAGCTAAAAGATTTAAATCGATTTCTAATTTTTTATCCAATAATTAACAAAACAAAACTAAAAAACTTGAAATTTTGTTCAAGAAAAATTGGGGTCGGTTGGGGGTCGGTCGGACAAATTTGGGGGTCAGTAGGGGGTAAGGAGTTTTAATTTGTAAAATAACGTAATTTTTTCAAAAAATAATAAAGTTATAAGAAAATTAACTAAATTTTCAGAAAGTTCAGAAAATTTTACAGTAAATAGCATATGAAAGATGACGACAGGACACTTTTTGGCTGAAGTGGGGGTCAGGAATTTTTCGAAAATTGGGGGTCAGTGTTTTAGTAGGACCCTTTTTACGTTTAGCTAATCGCTTTAAAAAAAGCTTTTTTTTGCGAATTTATTCTTAAAATTTTGATTTGTATTGCATGCATTTGTTTGCAAAATATTACGGTATTGTTCCTAATTTATTTCTAAACATCTAATAACCAAACTTTGTACTAGAAAAACTTGGAGGAATTTTTCTGGTTTATTACTTCTTAAATTGTAGTTGTTATCGGCTGGCGCTTTTAATTGTTGATAAAAATAATAAGTCCTAGAATAGCTAAGGTGCCAGTCTAAATTATCATTTAAAATGATTCTATGATTGGTCTTAGTAACAAAATAGAGTTAAAATATAATATTATTTTCATATATTTTTGAAATAAAACTAATTTTTGAGAAGTTGCTAAATTCTTTAAATGCCTCGATATCTATTTAAACGAATTAAAGTTCAAGTATGCCGCCAAAAGCAGTGAATGTTATTTAACCCAGTCTAGCTAATTTCTTCTTTTAATTCTTCAGTGCATATTTCCGCGATAAAAACAAGAATAACAAAGAACTGAGACCATATGGTACTCCAATTTTTTGAGTCTCATTTGATAGTCCATCTAAATCGATTTTAAATAGTCTAAAAAGTTTAAAACAGTGTTACTTACAAATCTTTCTTTTAAGATTTTTATTTACATAGAAAAGGAAGGACACACAATATTCAAAACATGGTAAGAAAAAATCTTTAAAAAAAGGGAGTTTTACATCAAAAGGTAGATAAAAATATTTTTAATCGAGTATAGTCTCTTATTAATAGCTATGCATTGTTGACTAATAATGCATTAAATTTTACTAATAAATACAATTTCTTAAATCGAACAAAATAAACTCGAACTATGAATTAGGGTTGGTAATCGAAAAGTGCCTTATCGATATCGATCGGAAATTTTTGGTTCGAAAAGCAAAATAAAATATCGAACTTTTAGCATTCGATCCGAAATGTTTTCGTTACATGTCGAAAATTATCGTATTCAGATAAAATGTTCGAATAAGCTAAATGATAATTTTTACCAGATAAAATATTTGATTTTTTGTTTATCGAACTAAATTATCGAATATTTTATTCGAATAATTTTATCGATAAAATTTGAATTTCTAATATGTTTAAAAAAAAAGCACACTAATATTTATTAAGAACAGTCATTTAAGGATCTTATAAATTAGGTTTTGAGCTCTAATGATTATTTTTATTAAAGCTTGAATATTCTGAAAAGCAGTAGCGGTTTGATACAAAGATTTTAGCAAAGTTCTGTAAAATTCCGTGAAATTGCGACCTTTAAAAGATAATTTTCAAAAATTGTGCCTAATAAACTGTTTTTTACGATAATTATGGTAAAATCTGGTGAAAAAAAATTAAATTTTATGCTCATTGATATCTATTTTAGCTTATTTTTGCAGAAATCTGAATTTTTCAATTTCGTTTTTGACAGGAATTCATGTGAATTTTAAAGACTTTTTTTTTCAGAAAAATTGTAATTTAGACAAATATTTAAATAAATTTCAATAAATTCTCAATTAATAATCAACAATTTTACTTTTTTTAACCATCAATTTTTTTTGTTACTTTTGGAAAATACCAAAAAAAAAAAAGGTCTTGGTATAAAATCAACACTTTAAATATTCAAAATAAAGTCAAGAAAGATTCTTTTTTGTGATAAAGAAGAATAAAAATCATGATTTCTTTTGGTCTTTCAATATTTTGACTTAAAAAATAAATTTTCAGTTTTAATTTTCAATTAGATTTTATTTTTTAGTCGATCTACTATTTCGAACAAAATGTTCGAATTTAAGATTCGGTTAAAATTTTTTCTAAACACAAAGATCGATAAATCAAAATTCGGACATGCATATTTGGCAAAATTTTCGATCGGAATAATAAAGACGATAATTATTTTTTGCCATATCGCATTAGCAATTTCGATAAATCCTGAGTTTTTATCGAAAAGTCAGATTCATTTCGATACTCAACCCTACTATGAATTGTTACACTCAAAAAGCTACGAGAACGACGAGAGTCGAGATAAGGTCAGGAGTGACATAAAAAGCTCCACCGATAGAAAAAATTACAAAATTGTCTAGTTTAAATATATCTAACAAATAGTTTTTCCGAAAATTAAAAAAATAAAATCTCTGAGTTCTCAGAGCGGCTCAGAACAATGGAGCGAAGCGACACTACTTTGTTTAAAATTATCATTCTTAGATTCCATATATTCAAGGTAAACATTTTAGTGAACATTGAAAGATTTGTACACAAATTTAATTTTATCCTTGTTACTCAGCCTTAAATTCATTCTTTTATTTAAAAGGATATGTAATTTTAGCATTTTGTGGAATTTTGTTATTCGTTGGAATTATAGCCTTGCTTTTGCTTTGTTTTCGTAAAAAACGAATTATTTTGAAAAGAAAAACCCCAAAAAGTATTACAACAACTTCAACTCTTTCTATTGTATCACAACTTTCAACGAGTAAAACAATTAATCAAACAACTCTAGGCTATGTTAATCCAAATTTTAAAAACTATGAAATGTCTAAATTAAGTTAGAAATTACTAATTCTAAAAAAGGTTCTAAAAAATTTTTTTTTCAAATTTAATTTTTCCTTGATGGATATGCTAAAACAGTTATAAAACTTAAATTTAAATTGATTTTTATATTACCGTATACCCTTGCAAAAAAACTTGTGCACTTAAACTCTAATTAATCGACCATGCATAAATGAAGGATATAAAATATCAAATAATTTTTATTTGCATGGTCTTTTAATTAGGAACTTTATAACATGAGCTCCGTACCATGGATTTCAACCCCAATTTCGATTTTAAAGGCACGAGTTTATCTGCTAGGGTTTACGGGATGTATATAAAGAGATAGACCTAAACCGTTTTTAATTTCTAATAAATATTTTTTTTGAAAAATAATTTTTTTAACTAATTTTAGTTGATTAAAATTAAGTCGAATAATACTGTTAAAATAAAAATTAATTAAATACAGTTATAAAACTTTTATAAAAAATATACTCGAGAGATAGCTTAATTGGTACCTTCATGGGCGTCCAAGCAGAAATTCGAGAGTAAAATCATGTGCGAGTCAAAAAAAAAATTCAATTGAGTTATCCAAATTATCTCTTGGTGTTATATTGAGTAAAACACCTACCTAACCCAGCTTGTGGCCGTCGAAAAGCTACTTAAATTTTATATTTACTTTTGCAAATTTGGAGATTAATTTAATACAATAAATAAATAAAATATTGAATTATCGCTCTAAATTGTACTACCACTGTCGCTGTTTGACTTTTCCAGATTTTGTTTGAATTTTTCAGATTTTAAAAGTCCCAAGTAGTATTTTCGGGTATTGTTTATTAAGTAAACACATGTTCAATTATATTTGAATTTTTGATTTGTTCACTAATTGGTGAGTTTGTGGTCAAAAACTTACTGACCACATAAAGGTGAACAAATCAGGAATCCGTTCATCTCATCGCTAAAAATCTCGTAGCAAAAGACAAATCTAATAGCATGATAACATAGCAAAAAATCGAGTATCATAATTCATAATTTTTTAATCGGAAAGTAACTCGCGAATTAAATACAAAGCAAAATTTTTATATAAAAACTTCAAAAATTATATTCTATTTAAATACAGTCAAAGCTCGATTATATCACCCCATCTGTTCTAACTAAAAAAGGGGATATAATTTGATTATAATAATAGGATATAATTTGATTATAATAATAGATTCACTATAGATGCATCATTAAAAATCTGTACCGATATCCTTAGTGTCCTTCCAATTGACAGCTTGAAGATGCTTGTTCAAAAACAACAAAAGAAGCTTGGAAAATATTACATAATGAAAGAGAATAAAATGGTTCAGGTGATCAGTGAAGTGTTTGAAGTTTGGTTTGTAATGGCAAAAATTGTTGAGGCGGTATATTTTAAAAGACTAAATAAGAAATATAGATTTATCTATGATGTATCATATTCGGTGAAACTCAAATATTTTAATGATTCATCGATTTCTAAAGTTTATAGATTTAGTTAAAGAATTCACAGCATCGTTTAAAAGAACTTGACAATAATTAATTAGAAAAAATCAGAAAATAAGACTTGATTCCAAATGAACGGTCAAAAATTGAATCGCTTGTTCAGATTTTAAGGCCTTTTTACCAAGCAACTAAATAAGGGATTATTTTGATGAATTAAAGTAGCTACGAAACTTAATCTAAAAATATTTTATTTTTTAAATTTTTTACCTTTTCATGAACCTAAACTTTGATTTTTGTAATAATTTTTAAACAAAATAAAAATTTAACTAAGATTTTAAGGATAAATTCAAATAAAACTTCATGGCTGTTTTTATCCAAAAAGATATATTTTGAATTTTTAAAAATAGAAAAAAAACTTAAATATCAAACTCATACTTTTTGAAAAATGAAAAATTTTTATTGATTCTTGGGAAACAAAAAATTGATTTTGAAAAATTGATTATTTTAACTTATAAAAGTTATTTTAAAAATCTATTGAAAACTTTATATTTTAATATTTAAAATTTGGATTAGTGTATCCATGACTTGGCTGAATGTTGGATTGAATAACTGTATTATAATCTGGGGGCGGTGATGACATTGAATCAATTGTACTAACTGTATACGGAATGCTCACTGGCATATTTCTTCTAACAATTATCGCTCTTTGTCGTCTTTGTCGATAACATCTAATACAACAAATGAAAAATAAAACGGAAAAAGATGCTCCAAATCCTGTTGTATAGCCTATAAAAAAAATTAATATGCACAATAAATCTAATGGTAAAAACAAGCATAAACGGGTACCTGAAAAAAATGAAACCCCCATTTTTAACAAAAACACGCACCCGGGTGCGCCAACAAGAAGAAAAGACTCTTTTTTATGTTTCTATATATCAAAAAATTTCTTTTTTTCTACTCTTTCCGAAAATAAAATTGAAATATTCATATTTTTTTTTATTGAACATTTTAAACCAAAAAAACTGCTTTTAAAATGGGAAAATCCGGGTGCGTTTTTCGAAATAAGTAGGAACACCTAAATTTTATTCAAAATTTGAATTCTTCATGAAAAAACACTCTTGGGCAGTACCTAAACTTAAAAAAAAATTTTATCCTTTATCGTTTAAATCGGTCGAAAAGTTATAACTTAAGAACAAGTTTATTTTCATTTAAATTAATAAGGAAGTTACTTTCTAATGTATATTTGACCCAAAAATTCAGATTTTTTAGTTAATTTCCAATAAAAAAAAATTTGTATGGTAAAAGTTTTCGATTCTTTTTACTTTTTTAATGTTTATTCGTCATTAAAGATAATTAGATATAAAAATTTTATAATTTTTTTGTTTCAAAATCGAAAATTAACTAAAAAATCTGAATTTTTGGGCCAAATATATTAATCCTTTTTACATGAAATTAAGAAAAACTTCTCCTTTTTTTAATTAAAATTTTGTGGTATGAGAACGATTTTGTATTTCTCATCCAATCGAAATTTTAAATAATAACTTGATTGAATCGATGCGAAGTTGCGCCAAAACCAGCCATTCATTATTCAGCAAGACAATGCACCATGCCATAGAGCCAAAAAAGTAGTCGAATAGTTCGACGATCAAAATATATAGAGTGTTTCAAGTGGCCAGCTAAAAGTCCAGATTTAAACTGCATTGAAAATTTGTGGAGTTGGTTAGACAAAGAGCTTGCAAAAGTAGGACCTCGATCCTTGGATGAATTAAAAAGGATCGTGCCAAAAATCTTAGAAAACGTACCGAAAAGTGTAACCGAGAATCTGGTTGACTCAATGCCAAGAAGAATTAATGAATGCTTAAAAAATAAAGGTGGAGTTACACATTATTAACTATTTTTTTAATTAATTTTAGGATCTTTCTCATTTTTTTTCCCAAAATATTCTTAGTTTTTTTTTGATGAATTTTCAAAGTAAAATAAAATTCGCCGAACTTTTTTTAAAAACTTTTTAATATCAATTAAAACCCGCATTTTTCGAATATATAATTTGTTTGTATGAATTTTTTTTTGGCCTCTTTTGTTCTTTTTAATAAAATGTTTAAAAAAATCTCGTGGTTCTCTTATTTTTTACCGATACTGTATAAGAAAACTACTATTAGAATACACTTTGTCTATTAAAAACTAAATTGTCCCTAAAATTCGAAATAATGTTTAAAAGATAAAAATTTCGAAAACGAGCCTTACTGTTATAGCAATAGCCATTTTCACAATATCCTTCTACATAAGCAGATTTAATAAGTGTTAAAATTAAAAGCGATAAAATAATTTTGACCATTCTAAATAAACCAATTTAAATTTAAAATTTAAAAAAATGTTTGTCTAAAATCAAAAATTATTTTATTGTTTTATCTATCTTTATATGATGATTCCTCTTCTTTTTGCAAAATTGAAAAAGTTTCTTTTTTATATCAAAGATAATTTAAAAACAAAACTTTTTCGAATTGGATAACTTGAATGACTATAAAAACTTAAACTATACTTTTGATTTTTTTATCATAAAACATAATGATTAATTCTGAAATTAGTTTAAATTGTTTTAACTTAATCTATTATTTGAATTCTTTCTTAAAATCTTATCACCTAATTTTGTCAATAAATTTGTCATTTTTGAAAGCTTTGAACATTTAAAAATTTTCCGAAAAAGACCTTTGCTTTGCATAAATCAAACAAAGTAGAATTTTTGTTTAGTATACTAAAAATTGGAGTTCTTTTGTTCATCAAAAATTTCTTTTTTCTAAGATAGAAGGCGTTTTAGTCCAATCCTAAGGGAATTCTAACAAAAGAATGTAAATTATTAAGCTAAAAATAAAAAAAGATTTCATCATAAAAATAAAAATTTTTGATCAAGAATTCGACGGAGTTGTTTTTCAGCTGAATAATCCGATTTTTCTATTTTTTTTAAATTTTTTTTTCACTTTTTTCTGATGCTAGTTCACAATGAAGTAATTGGTTTGTAACTAAGTTCATGGTATTGCGTGGAAGCAGAGACGATTTTGTACAAGAAAATCGGTAGCCTTATCATAAAAAGTACGATTTTAAATACGCAATTAAATTGCACAATTTTTTGCAGACTTTGAAATCAAATGCAGCAAACTTCGCTTCACCAGGTAATAACTTTTTTTGTTGGCAAAAGTACTTTTAAGTGCTTTGCAGAGCAATTTTTGTTGAAAAAAAAAAATTAGAAAAAGAAAATTGACAAAAAATTTTAACTTACCTTATTTTACGCATTTTTTTTTTTAATGGACTTACCAAATACTCTAAAAAATGAAGTCGACTCAAAAAAATGCGAATTTGCAATCAATAAAACAAAATTATTTAAATTTTTTTGGAGTCAAGTCGAATTTCCAACGCTAATTCGATGTCAAAAATACTTTTTGATACTTTAGCTTCTTTGTCTTTCAATTTGCATTAAAAAAAAGTCGGGTTAAAATTGAATTATTTAACTCTTAAAAGAAATTTAAATTTATATTTTTATTCAGACATCAGATAGAATTAATAACATTTTATTAAATATTTTTACAAAAAAAAAAACACAGCTATAATTTATCTATCAACTATTAATTTTTTCTTTCCTCCATTGGAAACTTTATTGGAAAATATCGTATTTTGACTATTTGAATTCCAATTAGGTTGATTTGGCAAGGGATTTTTAATCGGATTTAATTGAATCTGATTATTATTACTTCTCGTTGTTAAACTACCTTTATCGGACAAATCTGAATTATTAATAAGATTATTTCCCGAGTTGAGACTTCTTTCTTTGACATATCTCTCATACAATGCCAATGCCAATTTTGGATTTTCATTTTTAAATTGTATCCATTGAGACGAACTTGTTAGTTCTATTTTTTCTTCTTGTATATATTTTAAACATTTTTTTTTGAGTCTTTCATGATTCAATTCGAAAGCCTCAATAAGCATAGGTATACATGTATATTTGTTAAGTCTATTTTCCATGAAAACTAGACAAGATGTTCTAAGACTATTTAGTTCTAGGACATCAGCGGCTTTCATAACACTTTGTACATTTTTGTCTGAAATTCCGTCTGTTTCTCCAGAGTATATGAAGTTTATAACAAATGGCATTACTCCAGGATCAACATCTTTAAGCTCAAGATTCGGATTTGGATGAAACTCGTTGAGAGAGTGGTTTATTAGAGATTCGTTTATTGATTGATTTTTAGGATCTTTTTTGTTTTTAGATTTTGTTTCTTTAATTGGCGGAGGTGGTGGTGGTGGTGGCGATGGAAGCTTTTCGTTTAATTCTATTAAATTTTTCAATACAATAGAACGAGATGCAAGAATGTTTTTGTGTGCTGGAAATCGTTGATCATTTACAACAATGAAACAATCAGCGTGTTCCTGAGTGCGTAAAAGGCTTTTAATGTCTCTAAAAAATTCCGATTTGGTTTTAAGATCGTCGCTTATTTTATCGAATTTACTTTGTACTTTTTCGTTTGTCTCTTTCAAATTTTCTATTTGAATTTTATATTCAGCGATTTGGGATTTTAATTCCTCATTATGACGTTTTAATTGAGCTATTTGTTTCTTTAAGTCTTCATTTGTTTTAACGTCTATGTCTTGACGTCGCAATTTAGTTTGTAAATCGAAGATTTCAGCATCCTTTTTGTCTAAAATGTTTCGTAATGTTTTGAGTGCTGGAGTGCATCTTAAGCCTTAAAAGAAAAGCATTTATTAATGAAACATTTATCTGGTAAAGTTTATATCTATTCACTCATTTTAATTAAGCATTTTAAGTGCTATTTTTATGCGAAATAATTTTTTTCTTAAGTTTAAATTACTACAGTTTGCAACAAAACCGAAAAAAAAAAATTTTTTTTTCAATGAAATTTTTTTTCCAGAACTGACTTTATCTTTGTTTTGTTTGTTTTAACAAGTATTCTATTCTAATCAAAATGGTTTTATAATTTTATTATGGTAGACTTTTTTAAGAACTTTTTTATTAAATAGATTTTCGTATCGATGAGCCCAAAAGTAATGATTTAAGAAATGACATTAAAAATTAGAGCGTAAAAGAAATAAAAGATGTGAAAGAGATTTTTTAGTAAAAAAATAATTACATATGGAAGAAGGTGCTTCTATATTTTTGGCTTGTCGACAAATATCGCAAAGAAAAAATTGTCTTCCGCAGGTTTCACAAATTCTAAGGACATCATCTGGACGTTTTTCATGTTTCTTGCACTCTCGTTTACGCTTAGCTGAACTCATTCTTTATTAGAATGAATTAAAAAAAAACACTTTCAAATTTTTCTCTCTTTTTTTTGTTCTTTTTTGTTCAACTTTCATTTTAATTAAAATAATAAAGTTTCAATCTTCAAAAACAAAAGAAAATTATTTACTTAAGAGAGTTGGATTGCTTTCTAAGCTTAAGCACAAAATAAAAACATGGCAAAACGAAAGAGTAAGAGAAGATTTGAGCTTTATTGCTCTCTTTTTCTTGTGTTCTTTTCTGATGCAATTTGAAAAGGTGAGCAAACTCACAAACAAAAAAAATTGTGTTTTTATTAAATTAATTAAGCTTTAATGGCATCGCTTCTGCTCAACTAAACAAAAAAGTTACTATGGATATAAAATGTTTAGAAGAAAAAAAAGATTTTTCTTTTTGGTGAGAAAAAAATTTTCAACGAGAAGTTAAAATTTTGAATAATTTTTTTTCAAAACAATTTCATCACGTGATGTTATTTTGAAGAGTTTTAAAAAAATTGTTTATCAATTTGATTTTTGTAAAATCCGACAAAGCGCTGAAAGAATGTCAACTGAACTAGTTAAGGTGGGTATTTTAAATGTGAACTTAAGGTTTAAAATTTTTGCCAGTTTTGTGTTGTTTTTGCTTTGTGTTAAGTTTGTAAAATAAGTGATTTATTGAATTTGAAGGTGCATCAGGAAATTTCTAAAATTATTTGGAATAAAAAGGAGTTTTGATTTTTTTATATTATAGATATCTAGAATAAGTTCGACGAAAAGCTAGAGACATAACATAACATTAAAAAATTTACAAGATTGTGTGGTAGAAAAAAGCCTAAAATATTCAAAAAATTTGTTTAAATAATTACAATAAATTTTTTCCCAAAAAGTCGCTCCCTAACTTTGTTAATTTAAGTATGATCAATTCAACGCAAAAGGAATTTTACATCTATCTTGTTTCCTTGAAGAGCCTTAGCGTTTTGAAGTTAAAAAGACATCAATTTTTAAAAAATTGAGTATTTTACTGCTGAAAATATTCAACATGTATCCAAAAAAGGATTTTTCTTACTAAACTTGAGAAGCTGAATACGAATTTGTAAAAAAAATTGGTCCAAAATGTTATTCTTGCAGAGCTTGATACAGGGTACCCTAACTTAGGGGGGTTATAGCTCCGTACTGAGTCAAGAGAAGGTCCGATTTTTTCGCAATCACCTTGGTAGACACTCATAATCAAAAAAGGTTATTAGTTTTGTCTAAAAAAGCGAGTTCAAATTATGATCTCGGCAACCTTGAAATAACAAAGATCCTAAATTAAATCGAGTGAGAAAGATTCTAAAATCAAAATATGATTAAAATTTTCTTTAAAAAAACATACAATTTTATTTAATCAAATATAATTCCAAGCTTAAAAAAATTTTCATATTTTTTGAAATTTAAATTTAATTTTATAAAAAAAATATACAAAAAAAATGTTCTTTTGTGTCATAAATATAAAATAAGATAAATTACTGATTATTTTCAATATCAGGAGACATTCTATTAATTATATTAAATTTATCGGATATAAAATTAAATTAAAAAAAAAAAATTGTTTCTTGATTAATCACCTAAACTAAACGGTAGTTTCACTATTTAATTTAAGTATAAACTTATTACGTTTTGGATCTAGAACATCTTCGATTAGATTAAATCTTGGTACACGTTTGCATGTACACATTAGCGTCACTTCATTTTGTTTTAAAACAAACATTAAATTATCTTCTAGGCTTTCATACAAAGCCGAATCGCTTATCAAAATCCAATTTTGATCAAAATTTTTCTTATGAAATTCCGGATTGATTAAAAAACTGTTCATTTGAGCGTGTTCATTAAACACGAGTTTTTCGTTGTTTAAATAACGTTGTAAAAATGATTTTGGTGACATGTCATAGGAGACACATTGAGCTAGATGAGCTAGTATATCCTCTCTTGAAAAAAATGGTTGTTGTCTTGTAATTCTTAAATATCGTCTTAAATCTCTAGCAATCGAAGTGAAAATTGCTTGAGCTGCTTCCAAAGGATCCATTAGTGTTGTTGAATTTGAGTTAGAATTGTAAATTGATCCGTTATCGCTTTGAACTCGACGGATATGAGTGAACGCCTCTTCAGTCGATGTTAGTAATCTAGCTCGTCTTTTTCTCAGTCTTCTCTCATACTCATACTCTTCATAAAATCTATCATTCGCACTGTAATTACCTCCGACCACTCCATTCTGATTTTGATTCATTTTAGACGATGATTTCTTCTTCATTAAATTAGTCTCTGTTTTAACTGATTGATTATCATCAAAATCATCATTATAATTTTTATAATTAGAAGATGCTGATGCGTTACGTGTTCTTTTCTTCTCAATGGCCTGTTCTATTTGAGACAATTGAACTCCTCGTTTACGATGAGCATTTTCTAACCACGGATTAAACGGCTTAAAGTCTTTGTAATAATTTTCAAGCAAAAAAACAGCCGCTTTTTGAATACTCATTTTACCAATGGAATATTCAGCTTGTTCACCATCTGGCGAACGAACTATTTTAATAACAAATTCAGTTTTTAATTGACGAATTTCAAGTATAAAAACTGATATAACATAAATAAATAAGAGAACATCGACATATGAAAGAGTAAATTGTAAAATACTATGATAATCTTGAATTTTATTTTCGACTATACGAACCACATAGAAAAGCCAATAAGAAAAAGTCATAATACACATAAGAAATAAAATAACTAATCTTAATTCATAAGCTCTTGGCAAAGAAGCTCTTGGTTTACGAGCAAAAATTGCCCAACTACCGAATAGCAAAATAAATAGCTTAAATGAAATACCAATGAGAATACCCTCACACTCCAGACCACATTCTGACACTTGCCAATTTTGATAAATTCTAGGAAGAAGTATAAAAAAAATAGGTGTAATAAATGAGCATACAGAAACGCAAAAAATGCATATAAAACCAAAATATTTGCGAATTTTGTTAATTAATTGCTTAATTAATCCCTCTTGGTGATTGTGTTCGGCCATTTCGATGAAAAAATTTTTACTCTCTTTCGAGTAATAACCGCCTGTTTTGCCGTTGTAGTGCGACGAACGACCATCTTCAGTCATATCGTCGTTAAAATCGCTGAAATCACCAGTTATCGCAGTCGTATTTTCGCCCCAATCATGTTGAGGTAGGATTTGAACTTGAATTTGTTGTGATTGTGGTGCATTGGATTGAATTTGTTGATGAGTTTGATAATGTTGTTGTACATGCTCTTGTTTTATTTCATAATGATTTTGATTGTAATAGTCATTATTGACACGGTCCATTTTGTCCATATATCCACCATTCATGTGATATTGTGACATGGCCATTTTACGCTGGTCTGTCATTATACTCACTTGAGTCTAAATTTTTAGGTGTTTGTTGACTATTACTAAAAAATTAATATTTTATTTAATTTTTTTTTTTGAAATAAGTTGTATATTTTCAATTTTAGACTCAGTATTCACTTGCAGTATTTGATTCAAGAGCAATTTAATTTAGCCATGTGATTAATAGAATAGAATCTTTAATTTTGGAATAAAAACTTTTTTTTTAATGGTGAAAATTTTGAATTTTTCGTATCAAATGAATATTTTATTAAAAACTTATCAAGAATAATTCGAATTATTGTTTTAGTTTTCTAATTGAAGAAATAGAACTGTTTTTTTATTCAAAGCATTTTTCAATTGATTTTGAATTAGAAAATAAAATTTTGTTCTTTTATTTTTTTGTTAGAAAACCTATCGATTACAATAATTTATTTAATGTATCCGAATATACTTAATTATGAGCAAATTTGGAAAATAAGGTGACATTTGGTGGCTTTTCGATCTATGCACAAAAAAACACCCTAAATTAACTAAAGCTTTAACACATTAAATATGAAATAAAATAACAAAGCCGACTACAGTTTTAATGAATCCAGTACTTCAAGTTAATTAGTACGTGTTCTCTTATGAATACTCTAATAAATTATTGAGTTTAGTGATTGTTGAATCATAAATTCAAAAATTATTTTGGTGAAAAAGACACTGACTATTTTAAAGCTTTCTTCTAACTTAAAGTATTCAACAATGTTTAAACAGAGCATACACAAAATCGACACAGAAACGAAACAAAAACAACACAGAACAGAAACAAAATTGACACAAAAGCAATACAAAACCAATTTAAAATGTTTTTGTTTCGGTTTGGTTTTGTTTTGTGTATGTTCTGTATAAACAGTCATATAATGAAAATTACTGAATAAACTTTATTTATGTAACTAATAAATTAAATTTGAAGATTAAAAATTGAAATTATTTTATTGAAAATTAATCTTTTTTAAAAAAAGTTAAATAGTTTGTATAAACAATTTTTTTTTCGTAAAAATTTTACAATCGAAATTTCAGTACAAATTAAAACTAAGTTATTCCTTAAACTAGCATTTTGTTCCCTGAATCTTCTTCAACTCTTCCTTTCCTTTCCTCTGAAGAAAATATAAACTAATTTATTTTTTAATTTATAATATCAATGGAAAAGAACAGTCGAGAAAGAGTCGAGTAAAAAGGAAAATAATTGCACAAGTTAGTTAGTTTTAATTTGTACTGAAATCAATTAACACAAACAAATTTTTTAAACTAAACTTTTCTAAGCTGTATTCTTCAGAACTTTAGACGTAAATATCTCCAACAGCTGATGCTTATAAACATTAGCTGTTGGGTTTATCAAAGATATTTTGAGAAAATTAAGGTAAAAAACCTGTTTAAAAAAGAAACAAACTTTTTAATTTTTTTGGATATGAATACCAAATTATAGTATGAAGACCGAATTTTAAGCTTTAAGGCAGGTGGTTATATCAGATTATTTAATTTTTCAAATTTTATACCTGCTTCTTTATCTCAAACCGAAAATATTTAAAATTTTTATTCAAAGTCTAGATGAACAGTTTATAAATTTTTTACGTTATTTTGTTTGTTATTGTATTCAATCAAATTTTTTACTTGTTTGAAAATAAAAAATAGAATCATAATTTTTCTTTATAAACCTGAGTTCAGTTAATTTTGTTGAAATTTTTGTTGTTGTTGTTGAAATATTCAGTTATTTTATAAATGCTTAGGTTTAGACTAATAAAAAAAAATTATGCTTTTTAAAAAAATAAAATACTCATGGAGATAAAATGAATTTAGATCAAGAACAAAGTATTTATCCAAATTTAGTTTTATTACTTAGTGGAAAGCGTAAATGTGGCAAGGATTATGTGAGTAATAAATTAGCTGAATATTTTAAAAATAATGAAAAAGTTTGCCTTAAATTATTGACCATATCGGCACCATTGAAAAAAGCGTATGCTAAAGAGAACAATTTAGACTATGAGCAATTATTAGATTCAAGTGAATATAAGGAAATATATCGTCAAAAAATGATTGAATGGAGCGATTTAAAACGAGAAGTTGACCCTGGCTATTTTTGTCGATTAGCTATAGAAAATCTATTTTCAACACTTTACGAGACTAAAGAAACTAATGGAAAATTTTTTATAATATTAGTTACTGATACAAGGAGAAAAACAGATTTAGAATTTTTTACAAAATCTTTTACTAATAGAGTAAAAACAATTCGAGTCGAGGCGTCAGAGTCTACAAGAATCGCTAGAAATTGGATTTATACTAAAGGCGTCGATGATGTTCGATCAGAGTGCGATTTAGACCATGTTAAATATTTTGATTTCAAAATTCAAAATAATAATAATTCTGAAATAACTTCAGGTCTTAATACTTTAATTGATTTTATACAAAATTTAATTTAAAATTTTTTAAATAAAATTTTATTGAAAAAAAAAATTTAAGACAAGCTCAAACAGCAAAAAAAACAACTTATATGATTTTTCTCTAAATAGAATTCTATTCTTATAAAAATTATTGTTTTACAATTTTATGATTTTTATTTAGTTAAGTTTAGCAGTATTTTTTGAGTAATACTAAATCTTCAGAACTCAAATCTAAACAAGTACCCCATTCTTCATCGCTGATTAAATCATCGTTATTGATATCACATCCATTCAAAAATGGTTGAATACAATTTTCTAAAGCTTTTATTGATGAAATCAATGATGTTAATTCTTCTTTTTGAATCAAGCTAAAAAAAATTTGAATTATTAAATTGTCTTAAAATTTATACGGAACTTTATTTTTAATAAGAATTTTAGAAAAATACATCAGTTAAAGGTTGAGCCCAAAAGTTCGAAAAATAAAATTTTTATTTTTAGTAGCTTGATTTTTTTTCAAGCTACTAAAACAAGAAAGAATATTTATAGGTAGTTTTTTAACAAATAATAAAAAAGTATAAAATACTCACTGATCTCTGGATCTGTCCAATTGGCAGAATTCAAAAGCAACACCAGCAGTCCAATATTTCTCAACATTATTTTGTTTTAATTGATCAGCTAATTTTACTAAATTTGTATATTTTGGTTCTAAATCTTTTCTTTGACTCTTTAAAAATTGCAATTAAATATTTTTTTTATTTTTTTGTAATAATTAAAAAAATTTACCAAAATTAACAAGACTTCGTCCATCCATTGTTTCATTCTTGATGGAAAAAATTCTCTTTCTTGAGCGGAGCATTCGCCGATATCTAAACAAAAAAAAAAGTAAAAAATTTTTTTTTATTTAAAAGAAAATTTTTGATTTAAATTACGTCTGCATTCGCCATAATAGTCTAATTTTTCATTTAAAATGGCTGAATCAGCACACCTTGAGTCGGATTTTTTGCACCAGCATTTTTGTCTTAAAAAATGACAATCAGAAGGAAAGGTATTATTGCTCGATGAGCATACTTTTTGTCTATCGTCTTTTGGTATATCACATTTTTCAATGCATTCACATGATGCCTTGTCATTTGAAATAATACATCGTTCACTTGCATCACAAATTACATTTGCGCATAGATCGACTGGCTCTTCTTGTTTCTCTTCTTGAACATCTAGAAATTCTGAATCCGGTTCAATAACAGATACGTGTAAACTTACATCTTCCTTTAAATTAAAATTTCAAATTAAAACCATTTTAAATTTAAGCAGATTTTTTTCAAAGACCGAATTTTGCATTCTTATAAAAAAAATTTTTCGAGACTTCCTAAATTCGATTCAAAAAAACATAATTCAAATTAACTCTTTTTGAGTAGCCATCGAAACTTAACTCAGCTTGTTACTTTCGAAATGATCTTTATTTTTTAAAAGCTTAATTCTATTCAATAAATAAATAAACGTAAAATTACGTTTCAATATTCTCTTAGCATTTAGAATAAGAATATGAAGACAATCAAAGGTTTCTATCAGTTTTTTATAGACAAAATACAATTTTTTTTAGCCAGCTCTTAGCACCTGAAGACTCCAACACAATGGAATATGATGAATATTTAAATAGACATATAAAGAATCAGAAAGAAAGAGAAGAAAGTTTATTTTTTTGTTTTTAAATTTGATCGATTAAATCTATTTAATTATTCTGGGTAATCAATCATAGAATTGGGTTCGATTCGCAAGGATTTGCACTTAAGATTCTATGGGTGAGTGGGTGTGTTAGATTTATATCAGAAAGTAAAATTCGGCTTTAAGTAATCAATTAATATAATTTCCTAGTTCTTAAAAGTATAAAAAATTTTTGAGAGCTTTTCAAGCATAAGGAATTGATTCTAAAAATTAGACCTCTTTTTTTTTAACATTAGATTATCGTTAAACAAAAGTTATACTACGATTCACACTTACTGTAATAACTGATACAACAAGTCCGACTAAGACAAACAATGATATGTTCAAAATTTTCATTTTGAAAGGCTCTAGTATCTAAACCAAAAAATTTAAAAAAGAATTCTCTAAGAATTTATTAGAGAGAAAAAAAACAAACAAATAAATAGAATTTTCTTCTTTTTTAATGTGATTTTTAGTTTTGTTGAGAGCTTCGAATAAACAATTAGAAACTCTCAGTAATCTTTAATAAATGAATCAAATAACAATAAATACCAAATCCTAAATAATAAATTGAAAAAATTTGCAAGCTAAAGGCTTATCCATTTTTGTATGCTTTATTTATATATCTGTAGTTTTTCTCTTTTTCTTTTTTTTTGAAGAATGATATTTCAATACTTTCAGAGTGTTAAAATACTAAAAAATAACAATATCAAAATTTATAGTTGTACTAGTCATTATTTTTTAAGTTAAATTCTTAGGAAAAAAAAGCAAGTAAATATGAAAACAATTGAAACTAGGCAGAGGAATAGTTACAATTAGATATAAATTTCATCGTTTAAAGTTCTAACAAAAAAAAATATAAAACCCGTAATAGAATCCAAATTTTTTAAGCCCTTGAGATTATAATAAATTGATTCCGTTCATGACTCCTACTCTTAATTTCCGCATTATTATTTTTATAAGAAAAAGTTTAAAAAAAACAAACGCAATTTCTGAATATTACGTTTTTTGGTTTTTATGCTTTTTTTTATACAATTTTTGAAATGATTGATAAGAATGGCATTACTTTTAAATAATTGATTTAAAGTAGATCAATCGTAAATCAAGTTATTGCCAATTGCTTGAAATTAATCTTCGCTTTACCAAATAAATATTTATTTAATAAATCAAATTGTAATTTATTTTTGACTAAATACACCCTTTTTTTGTTGTTGAAAGCCTTCAAAAAATGATCTAAAAT
Source organism: Brachionus calyciflorus (assembly GCA_002922825.1). NCBI lineage: Eukaryota > Metazoa > Rotifera > Eurotatoria > Ploima > Brachionidae > Brachionus > Brachionus calyciflorus. The sequence goes on along the minus strand of NTPY01000215.1, from coordinate 57,762 downwards.
TTTTTTTTGAAAAAAAAAAATTGCTTTAGACCATTTTTCAAATAAGTGAAAATTTGCTTTCAAAAAAGATAAGTTTTTTTTCGTTTCGCTGTTAACCGAAAATTTAAGCGCGTATAATTTAAGAAATATCTGCCAAGTGTAACAGAAATAATTTAGTCTAAATTTTTAAGTATCTGTTTTAGTTTTAGCCTAAAACGATTTGGTTTCCCTAACTTAATTCGAAAAATTTATTTTTCATTTTTTCTATAACATGGTGCTACATAAATATAATTAGATTTTTTCTAATTCTCAAAACTTAGACTCAGTCAACCAAAGAATAATAAAGCTTTGTAACTCTTATCTCACAAAAAACATGGATAATAACATACTCGTAAAAGAAATCGTAAAAAACTTTAATGTAAATATCTGTTCAAGAAAATCTATTTTATACCAATTAAACTTATAAAAATATTTTATTTTTCTATTTTCATAAATTGTATATTCAACTAGTTATTTTTAATTTTATTTTTATTTTTTTTTACTCGAGTTTGGTACAAATTTTGTTCATTTTCTATTTGCTGAAAGAAGGACGTTCTACCTTCAAGCAGCTAACCTTAGGTCATTTTGATTAAATAAAATAATTCTCAAAAAAAATAAGCTCAGTACTTCTTTAACTAAAAATTACCGCACACTTCCTTAACTGCTATCAAGGGTTAACTGAATTTTTTGATAAATTTGCTCGATTCGCCCAATTCAAAATATTAAGACATGTATGTTTCAATTTTTAAAAGATGAGTTTTTTTTTGGTGTCTCAGGTGTTTTAGGCTTTTTTTTGTGATAAAAATTGATGTTCAACATTACACTTTATAAATACTTTAAAATGACCAGGTAGAACTTTTAATTTTATTTAAAACTTTCGACCAGGGCTTGTCTTTGAATGCAATTTGAAGAGCAACGGCTAACCCGAAATTCGGAATTTAATTACATCAAAACGAAATTAGCATCATTTTCTTAAAAAACCATCCTATTTTTAGTAAATTTAAAAAATAAGCTAAAAATCGAATCAAAATTTTGGAATTTTGAATTCAAAGACAAGCCCTGCTTTCGACCCTTACCGTTATCCGTAAGTTTAAAAAATTTAATCGTCTTGAACAAAAATATTATCTTTATTTGTATAGTTTCAAAAATAATTGTGAATAATTTTTCTTGAATTAAAGAAACCAATAAATCAAATCGTTAGAATCAATTTCAATTTACGACTTATGAAAATCTAATTAATCATAAAATTTTTATTACCGGGTTATGGCCGAATAGTTGTTTAAAAAAAATAAGCTATAACAAAAAAATATTTAAATAGATCTAATAGTTTAAGCTAAATGAAAAAACGTTCTTAAACACGATATCTTATTCAAACAAAAAAAAATTACTTCATCAATTCTATAAAATTGCGAATTTAAAATTTATAAGAATTTTAAGAAAATACCATATTGAGTTAATTCTTAAAAAAAGATAATTTCAAAATTTTAATCTAAGCTGAATTTAGGAAATAAATGAAGGTTTCTATCTTAGAATTTAAAATATAAAAATTTACATTAAAATGAAGATTTAGAAAATTAGAAGAAAAGTATTTAATCTATAAAGTTTTACTAGGGTGTATCAAGCTACACTGATTTTGTTTACTCTATAAACCAAATGATTCTTTCTCAAAGTACTTGTAATTATGTTTATTTGAGTTAAGCTTATAACATCCAGATTATTAAAAAATTCTAATTTTTCAAGCTAGATCAAGAATTAAAAACTCGCTAATCTTTAAATATTTCTCATGATCATAGGCACTAAGTTAAAATAACAAAAAATGTAATTATCTAAGGATCAGATTTTTCGGCAAATAATATACTTTGGTTTATGAATAAAAATTCTAATCAAAAAAAAAATAGTTATCAATAAAAAAAATCTGTAGAAAGCACTTTTTTTTCTTAAAAACTTTCCGACAGCCCCTTTTAAAATAATAAACAAATTTTAAGCTCAAATCAAACTGAGTTTTAAAGGAATGTTTATAAAGATATATTATAAATAAGCCCAGTTGGATAACTTGCTTTAAAGCAGCTAAAATTAAAACAGCCTGGGCATTAAATATTAATTAAATCGTACCATGCATTAAATCATTTAAAAGCAGAATTAGAAATTAATTTGCTCTTTCTATTATTATGGTCAAATAATTGTAAATAGATTAGAAATATCTTTAACAGAGATCTCAAAGTATTTCGATTGTAAAGAAGCCTTATGAAAATACGAAATTAATTGTATCTTTTAAATCTAGCAAGCTAAAAAAATAAAACACAAAGTATTTATAATGATCTCTAAGCTTTTAAGACTTGCTGTTTATTGATATGATTTTGTTAGTGATTGATTTATGGAGAAAAAAATCCAAAAAAAAAAAAGAAGTTTTTATTAGAATTTCTTAGAAATTTTTTAAAAGAAAAAAAAAGAAAGCATAAACAGTATTAAATGTATAGATCAACAAAACAAAGCTAATTGTATTCCCCAGGCCTTGAAATTGGTATCATAATTAACACTAAACGATTCTTTATCTTAGAGAGTTTTTTGCATTTTTTCTTTTTGGGAAAACTTTAAACAGATAAAAACAATTGATAAAATTTATTCATTTGGCCTAAAATTTAAAATTTGCAGCTAAATTATTTCTTGAAAATTTATTTTCAATAAATATAAGTTATTCGCCGAATTTGAAATCTGGTTTTATTTAAAACTAAAATTTTAAATATGATTGTATTACAATTTTGAAAGCTAAAACAAATTAAAAATAATTGAGAAATTAAAATAACTTGGATGAATTTATTGAAAAATAATTTAAAAAATATTCTTCACCATACTCTTACTTTTTAAATTTTACTTTATTCTTTTGTCCCCCCCATCGATCCATGTAAGAATCTCAATGAGATCTCATGAGAAATTATTGGTGACCATAATCTCATGAGATCTCAAATAAGATTACATGTAAATATATTATAATGAAGAATGATTTCTCATGAGATTATGGTAATGAGAATCTCATATGATATTTTGACATGGGGAGTGATCTTGGAGATTGTACAATACTGTTATTTTACGAATTCCAAAAATGAACGTCCATGAACGTTCATGAAAAAGAAGAATCCTCAAATTGACGTTCAAACGTTTTCAATAACGTTCATCAGTTTCCAAAAGCTTTCATGGATTATTTTATATTAAAAAAATTGTGTATATTCAATTATGGGACCATACATATTTTAACTGTAATATTTGATCAGATTTTTTGAATTTTATAAGCTTTTTCCTACCAGAAAACTAAGTGAATTTTTAGACTTCGGTTTCAATCAAATCTTCTATGCCGAAATGAATAGTAAATAAAACAGAAAAATTGTATATTTTAAAGCAGGGATTTTTATATAATAAGTTCTAAACTAGAAAACTTTTTAAAGTTTGATGAAAAAAAAAATCTGGTCAAGTATTAAAAATACAAAAAAATTAGGGGAACAAATAAAAAAAGTTGAAAGTAATTGTAATTTAAAAAATAAATATTTTGTATTAACTTTATAAATTACATCATTAAATAAACGTATAGTTAGAGTTGAAATCCAATTTTTAAAAATTTTAAAAATATAACAAATAACAGTAACAAAAAAATAGTATTACTTGGTAAAACAAAAATTTACACAAACGTGACAAAAAATGACATGAAAAATTTTATTTTTTACAATCTGAAGCAAAAGATTAATCCAAAAATCGATATAAAAAAATTCATTTTACTAATACTTGCACCATTACGCAAGATTGAACTAAATTTGAAATCTGGCGAACATAAAGAAATTCTATCTAAACAAATATTTGGTTTTTTGCATTCATAATCAGATTTACATTTTGAAAACACGTTATGAGACTGAGCGCAAGTAGCACCATTCCAGTAAAATTGTTCATTTTCATTTTTTCTACAATCACACATTCCATGTTTCGATGGCAAAGGACAAGAACAATTATTTTCATTTGGGTTGAGATTACATATTAAAGAACCATTACATTCTTCATTACTTGAACATCCTAGCTGTCCATATTCATAAAAATTTTCGCATTTTTGGTTTTTAATTGACCAAAATTCAATAGATGAATTACACTGGCATATATTTTTAATGCATAAAAGGCCATGTTGGCATGTACTTGATGATTCACATTTTGAATTATAACTTGTTTTATTTAGACATTCTAAAGTTGGTTCGTTAAAATATTGATTTGATTCACATTGACATAACTGATTGCGACATAACATTGGACTTATGCATTGGTACGATCCACTACAACGTGATTTCTCATGTAATTTTAATTTACATTTAGCTAAATTAAAGTCGAAATATGAATATGTCGGATAGCAAGTACCTTAAATTTTTAAAATGAAAATTTTTTTAGAGTTTCTTTTTTGATATTTTAATTCTTACATGAATTATTGATACACAACAATGATTTCATATCATTACACTCAAAAGAGGCTTTGCAGTATTCTTTGTAATGACTTTTATCTACGCATTTGCTTCCATCCCAAAATTGTGATGCATTACAAAAATAAATAGTTGATTTTTTAAGGTCTTAAAATAATACTATTATTTTTTTTTAAATGGTTAGAGATGGCATAAAACATTAAAAAAAATATATCATAGAAAACATTGAAATTTGAACATGAACATGAATTTTTCAAATGAAAACGTTTGAAAAAAATAAACGTTAAAAAGAATTCATAAGAATAAAAATAGTCCTGAATGTTTATGAATATTAATTTTTGGAACATATGAATGACCAGGATAGTTTTCAAAAGAAAAAAAATTCTTAAAATACGTTGGTCAAGCGGGATCAAATGAATGTTGTTTAGAATCAAATGAATGTGTTTGGAACTTTTTAACACTTTTTTTGTTAAAAAAACTTCTAAACACAAAAATTTTCAATATTCAAAACCGTAATATAACATATTTTAAGTATTATTAATAATTATTCGATTAAAACTTAGGACTTTGTTAGGTCCCCAAAACATTTGAATTTATTGAAAACTTAAGACAAAAAGTTGTTTGAATTGGAGTTAATGATAAGGGGAAACTACTGTATAAGAACCAGTCTATAAGAAATTTTGATTCACTGATTTTAAAGAATTTTACTGGTAAATATTATTTTATCTAATTGTGCAAGCAGGAAAATAAACTGAGGTCCTATTTTTCTATTTTGGAAACCTTTAATCGATAAAATTTTATTAAGAAAAATTTTCGTCACAAAAATTTTGTGTTAAAAAGTTTTATTGCAGTTTACTAATCTTTTGTGATAAGAAGATTTTTCTTTGTGTTCAAAAGTTTTTGATTTGTGTTGTTCGTAAAATCGTTTGTGTTGAAACAATAAACCCAAAGAATTTAGATAGCAGGGAACATGAATTTTGTAATTTTAAAAATTGTAAACAAAAATTAGCTTTTCCATTTTTATACCGTAGAAAATCTACTAATATTTAATTACTTACATGGTATGAAAACGATCAAGAAAATAATTGCGATCAACACAATTATGATAATAATAAAAATTGCGCCATAATTTTTTTTCTTCTCCTTTTTGCTATTTTCTTGACGACGATTGTGATTTAACTTTAGAAAAAACGAAAATAAATAAAATCTCTTTAAACTAATACCATTTTCTTTAATTACCAGATTTTCATTAAATTCATTTGCTAATGGAGCTGAAGGTTGAACTAAACGAAAATTTTCTCTATTCTGTGTCAACTCTTGATTATTCAGATCCAATAATTGATTTGTTCTAAAGTCAGTAACAAAGTTTTTGGAAGCATCATGAACTAATCGACAATTAGGACAAGTAACTGAACCATTGATCTTAAGTCTATTGATACATGCAGCACAAAATGAATGATGACAAGGAAGTATTTTAGGCTCTTTGTATCGATCAAGACAAATAGAGCAATTTAATATATCATCTAACTGGTTCATTCAAGTCATTAAATTATTAAAAATTCGAATTAAATCTAAATTACTTTGTTACCAAAATAAAAAAAATTTGAATAAAATATTTATTCTTATAAATAAAAAATAATTGCTTGAAATACTAAATAAAACTAACAAACGATTCGTTTTTTTTGGCAATTATGCTTACAGGTAGAAAGTTAATTTAAATTAATTTTTACCATTAATTAATTTCTAATTTTTTAAAGTTTTTTTCACAAAAAAATTAAAAACATTTTTAATTTTGAAATTTCCACAACAATTTAATAATTAGCATCTCGTACTCCTAGTCCATAAAATTTTGAGATAGTTTCCGAAAATAATAGGCTTTAAAAAATTTTTTTCCAATATGAACAATCCTCGTTTTTGACCACCACCTAGACCCTAAATCGAAGGTTATGAAAGTCGGGATTATGAATGAGAATTTATAGGAAAATTGCTATTTTTCTTAGTAACTTTTGATGTTTATTACTCATTGAAACAATTTAACGTTATAAAAACGTAAAAAAACGTTATATTAGACGATAAACGTATTTTTCACGTTTTTTTTTCAATAAATTCGAAATTACTTAGGTATTCCCTATATGATTTAGCGAATTTTATGAAATTTTTACGTTTGAATAATTTTATTCGAAAATAAAGTTCGTAAAATTTTACGCTGAATTTTTTTAAATTGTATAAATATTTAAAAAATTTTGATAACAAAATTAAATTAAAAATTTTTAAATATCTTTTTATGCTAATTTAACTTTTAAGAATCATTTTTTCCGAATGGATTCACTTTAAATTATAACTTAACACAGAAACGATTTTATATTGAAAAATTACTAAAAATGTCTAAAATTGGGATGAAATCAAACTTAGAATTAAAAAAAAATGGCTCAGAATTACCACTGTAGCGATACCATATACGACCTATTGAAGGTATTATAAAGAAAAAATTATAAAAAGTCTTCCGAATAACACTTTAAAAGTAATTTAGCACTTTTTGAACTCCTTATTTCTAATCGATTAACTAAAACATGTATGGATAATATTTTAACATTATTTAATCACTTTTATGATTATGATTCTCCTAAAAATACTCTAAGTTACTAGTTGATTATTTACAAAAAAGTAATTCATTCATTACCTATAAATATAACCAATATTTTTATAAAATAAAGTTATTTTATCGAACTAGAGTTATTTTATAATAAGAAAAGAAATTTAAGAAGAACGTGAAATTTTGGTGATGAAAAAAAATAGGGCCTTTAGAATTTTCGAAGTATTTTTATTGTAAAAAATGTATAATTTCTCATAAAGTAATTGATTCAAAAATTATAACATGTCCCATATGTAATGAAAAAATTTGTTTTTACTATCATCTTAAAATTTTGAATAAATTAACTCCTATTTTAGAGAATTTTAATGAAAATTTTCTAACTAAATCTTCAATAAATTCAGAAAATGAAATTTATAATTTAATTAAACAAAATGAAGATAACTTTCTAACTATGAAAATAAACACTCACGGAATGAGCTTTCTCAATCTTCATATCTTAGTATTTGGCCAATTTATCTAACTTTAAACCAAATAAGTTTAAAGGAGCGATTTGATCTTAATAATTTAGTATTTAAGATTCTGGGTAATCAGAAATTACCCAGAATCTTAAATGACAGGCTGATGAAACCAAAAATTTGAATTTTTTATTTTTTTAAAATTTTTTTTCGACTTTTGAAGGTGGTAGCAGTCCCCGGATTTTGTTTCAGATTTTTACTAATTATGGGACAATATCTAGCATTGCATGTTAAAGCTTAAATTTTGAGTTTCGAATTGTTATAAAATCCTTGATAGTTTTCAGAAAAAAAAATTACTCACAATTTTTTAGAAATTAATTTTTTTAATTTATTTGTGACAATATGCACCTTTCTCTTCTTCTATTGCCCTAAATCTATTACTAAAGCTGTTCAATGATTTTTTTATTTGTTCAAAATGGACACGCTCCACTCTTATTCTCTACAAAATGACAGGAAAACCATGCTGTGGCTAAGAAAATTAGTTCTTATCTTAAAGATGTTTAAACATCAGATTCTAAACTAAGCTTTTAAAAGGTTTATGAAAATAGAAATTAATGAGAGTGGGCGTATTTTACTGATGGCCATTCAATTTGTGAACCTTGTTGAACATTCACGATCTTTTTGATTTCACCGTAGCTCCCCAAAGTTCGACAAGTTTCAAAATTAAAAAAATTTTTTTTTGAAAATGTCTGAAAAAAAATGTTTTTCGAATGTAGGGAATAGAATTATTTAGTTTGAAAAATAGTTAATTCTAAAAACTTAATTTTCGAAAAGAATGTAATTTTATTTTTTTTTCAGGATAATAAATTACTTGAGTTTTTAGAATTAACTATTTTTTAAAATAAATCAAAAAGACAGTAAATGTTCATGAAAGTTGAAAAATTGAATGCGTAAATGACAAACAACTTAATGTTTTGAAGTAAGCTTAGAATTCAGAATGACAATGGATTGACAATGAAATTAATAAAGTAGTATTTATGATTTGCAGAACTTAAAATATTAGAAGGTACCTATCTTCTCATCGGGCTTAAAATCGGCTTCGATCTGATATTAACTTAACATGTCCAGTCGATTTTTTAAAAAAAAATATAAATTTATCAAGAGCAGCTTTAGAAAATGATCCTTAAAATATTTAGGCTTATTAAAGTTTTAAAAAATTCTAGTGATATTTTTCCAAAAAATATCTCTAAGCTTTGAAAATAATTCTACTCATTTTTTTAAATTTTTATTTTAAAACGGTTAAAGGTTCATTCTTATTTTAAGATAAACAGTTTAATAAAAAATCTTCTTATCAGTTTCATGATTGTTCTAAAATGTTAACAAGCAGTCAAATAAAGCACTTTATTATGTCTAAATAAAAATTGAATATGATTTTTGGCGAGGAAAACATATAACTTTAAAATCTCATTGCTTTATAATTGCAATTTAGAAAGCGAAACATTAAAACGTTGAGAAAAAATGATAAGAAAAATTAACTGGAATAATATAAAACTAAATACTTATCTAGACGAATTAAAAAAGGATGACGAAAAAAGGAAATTGATACTAATGCCTATATAACGAAGTTTTTAAATGAACTATCTTATGTCTTTAAAGACTTGCTAAAAAAAAACTCAAAACGAATTAAAAAATAGAAAAAATAAACATAAAAAGAGGGGAAAACTTAAGAGTTGGTTGGATAAAACCATACAAAAGCTTCATGGTGAGGTAGTACATATGAAGCTTTTGTTTGATTTTATCTCACCTATATTAATTATCGTGACTCAAATTTTGCGCAAAATACAAAAAAATACTATAATGAAGAAAAGCCTAAAATCTCTCGAATGGTAAAAGCTCAGGGTTTTGGGGAGTAAGGAATGAAATGATAAAATATAGTAATATCTTAAAGTGTTCGATGTTGTAAAAATAATTTATAAAAAAAAATAAATTTCCAAGTATTTCCCTATTTCTTTAATATATCAATATTAAAGCCTATAATCAAGGATAAGAAAAAGCCAGAATTAATAACCTTAGGCCTGTTGCAATATCAGGCGTCTATGCTAATATATTTGAAAAATCAATCTCAATCACGCTGTTAAAAATAGCAGCTTCTTAAGTAAACGTCTATACATATGCGCAATCGACGCATCAAAGGCATTTGATAAGGTAAATCGATAGTTAATTTGGTGCAAACTTATAGAGCTTGAAATTATTCAGCTTGAAATAATTTAGGATTACAGCAACAGCTAGATATCGTACGAGGATACGGCTTAACAAATGAAATCAAGTTTAACCGAAATAAGACCGTTTTTATGGTCTTTAAAATAAAAAGAAAAGTAAAAGAAATTAGAAAGGATACTAGGCAAGAGATCTAAAATTAGATGGTTCGATTTTGACTAAGTAGAAACTATGAAATATTTTGGAGTAAGAATCAGTGATGATGGTCGGATAACTAACTAGGCGGAAGCTCCTTGTTCAAATAGCAATAAATGAGCTAAACCTAATTGAGGTTCAGACACCATTTCTACGTCTAAAAATGAAAGGCCAAATGTATATTCGTCCAATTCTTCTTTAAGGAATTGAAACATTTACCTTAAATCAACAGATGTAAATGATTTAAGACGTTTTGAAGGAAACACTATTAAAAAGCCAATGAATATTTCGATGAGGTGTGGGGTTAAATTTGCTCTTTTTAAGTAAATTTTACACTAAATTAGTTTAATTAGCTAAATTTATACTAAATTAATTTACTCAAATTGATTATTTAATGTCGGAATTAATTCAAATTAAAGATCTCAAATATTATTAGACAAAAGTGTGAAATTATATCACAAATTAGAGTTAGGCCTTTTTTAAAACATTATTTGTGTTTCATGGAATAAATTTTGTGTAATTATTTAAGTTATAATGTGGTTTTTAATTAAGACTAAAAAAAAATATCTCAACGTTTTTCTACAATAGTTCCTTAATATTTCGCTGACCTTTTAGTTGTATCGTTTTAACTTAAGATGGTTTGCTTAAGATTAAGCGTCCTAAAGCACTCTGGCAGGCTTGTAATATAGTTTATATATATAACCACGTAGGAATTATTTGGTTTTATCAGTTACAATTTCTAGAGTTCTTGCTATAGATTTTAAGGCTGCTCGCTTTTTTTTTCAATGTGTCTTTTGTCGTCATTCTCTGTATCTATTTCAACACCAAGACACTTGATACAATTGAATTCTTTAATTTCGCACTCGTCGAGAATTAGTTAATCATGTCATAGATCTTTTATTTTTCATTTCTTTTTGTAATATATTTTTTGTTTAAAACAGGATACAGTTAATTCTCGATTATTGAGACATGAGACTTTTTGAGTGAATCGGGGCTGTGAAGTTAATGTCAATTCGCTATTTTTTCTATAACTTTTTTTCGAAACATTAAAAAATAGTTCTGCAAAATGTTACAAGATGAAGCAAATTTGCTACATTCCCGTTATTAATCTGCAAAATGTGTGCACCGATAATGCAGAAAAAAATTATTAAAAACTCAGTATATTTATTTGCACATATTTTGCAGAGATTTAGCACAGTAAGAAAATTTATGTAGCAAATTTGCTACGTATTGTAACATTTTGCAGAACTAATTTTTAATGTTTGGAAAAAAAGTTAAAGAAAAAATAGCGAATTGAAATGAGAGAATTGAAATGAGCGAATTACTTAACTTCACAGACCCAGTGAATCTTTGCTGACCAAATTTTTCAGATCCATTCACAAGTTAATTGAAAAGAAATTTTAAGGTTGTTTTAGTGCCCAAATGGCGTGCTGAGATGATGAGTTATGTCTAAAACCAAATTGTTTTGGGTGGTCATTGTGGTGCTTATTCATCATATCCAAGAGAATCGCTTCGAAAAAATTCGACATTGAGTGAATTGTCGACTCGAATTAATCATAATAATGGTACGCTTTTTTTTACAGCTTACCGGAAAATTTTCCTAAGCAACGATAGCATTAGGCTTATAAATAAACGGAAAAAATGTAAAGTTTAAATTTTTATAAAAAAATATAACATATTCAAGTAAAAAAAAATACATGATCTTATTATAAAAACTAAATTTTTAAAAATTAAAGAATATTCCCATAATCAAAGCAAATAAATTTATTTCACTAATACTTGCACCATTGCGCAAGATTGAACTAAATTTGAAACTCGACGAACATAAAGAAATTCTATCTAAACAAATATTTGGTTTTTTGCATTCATAATCAAATTTACATTTTGAAAACACGTTATGAGACGGAGCGCAAGTTGCACCATTCCAGTAAAATTGTTCATTTTCATTTTTTCTACAATCACACATTCCATGTTTCGATGGCAAAGGACAAGAACAATTATTTTCATTTGGGTTGAGATTACATATTAAAGAACCATTACATTCTTCATTACTTGAACATCCTAGCTGTCCATATTCATAAAAATTTTCGCATTTTTGGTTTTTATTTGACCAAAATTCAATAGATGAATTACACTGGCATATATTTTTAATGCATAAAAGGCCATGTTGGCATGTACTTGATGACTCACATTTTGAAAACAAATTATGAGTCGGAGCGCAAGTTGCACCATTCCAGTAAAATTGTTCATTTTCATTTTTTCTACAATCACACATTCCATGTTTCGATGGCAAAGGACAAGAACAATTATTTTCATTTGGGTTGAGATTACATATTAAAGAACCATTACATTCTTCATTACTTGAACATCCTAGCTGTCCATATTCATAAAAATTTTCGCATTTTTGGTTTTTAATTGACCAAAATTCAATAGATGAATTACACTGGCATATATTTTTAATGCATAAAAGGCCATGTTGGCATGTACTTGATGATTCACATTTTGAATTATAACTTGTTTTATTTAGACATTCTAAAGTTGGTTCGTTAAAATATTGATTTGATTCACATTGACATAACTGATTGCGACATAACATTGGACTTATGCATTGGTACGATCCACTACAACGTGATTTCTCATGTAATTTTAATTTACATTTAGCTAAATCAAAGTCGAAATATGAATATGTCGGATAGCAAGTACCTTAAATTTTTAAATTGAATTTTAGAATGAGTTTCTTCGGTTGAAAATGTTAGGTCTTACATGAATTATTTATACATGATAATGATTTCATATCATTGCATTCAAACGACGATTTGCAGTATTCTCTGTAATGGCTTTTCTCTAAACATTTGCCTCCATCCCAATATTGTGAAGCATTACAAAAATAATTAATAGTTGAATTTTTAGGGTCTTAAAATAATATTAACTATTTATTACAAACGGTTAATGCGATGTCATGTTAAAAAAAATATCATGGAAAACATATTTAAATTATATAATTAATAAATCAAAAATTTATAATTTTGATAAGTCTGAGCGAAAAATCTTAGAAATCTGAACACCCGTTCAAAAACTAAAAAAGCTAATATAAAATTTAGGGTTGTTAAACGAGTGAAACGAGTTATTTTGAAGTTTAGAAATTTTTTTTTCTTCTTTAGCCTTGAACTATCAATTAATGTTGTATCTAGACTTTAAATGTTATATCTGAACAAAAACTCTAAATGTTAGAAGTCAAATTCTTCATCATAGACCAAAAAATCATCGTTTCTTCTACCGAAAAACCGAGATTTTATTTTTCAATTAACAAGCCTAATACAATTTTAATGATGAAATATGTAATTATAAGCCAATTTTCAAGAAAATTAAGCCATAATGTTACCAAGAGAAATGAGAGTTGAGAAATGAAACATAAATCTAAATATAAAGAAATAAAATAATAAAAAGGAGCTCCAAAAATAGCTCATTAAAATCTTTTAGAATATTTGAAACAAATCGATTTTTGAACTTTTAGCTCGCTTGCCGGTATCCTTAAATTTTAAGTACGTGGATGGAGTACCGTTTTGCACATGGGTGAATTACTACTTTGGATTAACATGGGGGAGATGGTACGCGAAGCATGCGCTTAAAATTAAATTTGGGTTTTACTACATTCAATACCGCGAAAAGTTAAACAGTAACGGTGCACCCAAACCGAAAATCTTTTTAGACAATTATTTACATTCTCATCCTGCTTTTTCTTTTTTTTTATTTAAATTATTCCAAATATTTTTTAGGTATTCAAAAAAAAAGAAAAGAAGCATTAGTCATGGGGGAAAAAAACGAAGGCATAAACCATTCGGAGACTCCCATTAATTATTACTATTTTAAAAATAGGAAATATAAATAAGTTTTCTCATTTTTAAATTTTAGAAAATTTAGAAATATTAAATATTTACATAGAATGAAAACGATGAAGAAAATAATCGCGATCAACGCAATTATGATAATAAAAAAAATTTTGCCAAAAATTTTTTTCTCCTTCTTTTTGTCATTTTCTTGACGATGATTTTGATTTGGCTTTAAAAAAAAGAAAATAAATAAAATCTCTTTAAGCTAAAACCATTTATTTTTTGTTCTTGTAGGTTGTATAATCAGCTGATCACCTATTATTTAGTCATACCCTGATAACCGCCCATGTCAAAATCTCCACCGAGAACTTTAAGAGAATGCTCGAGAAAAATTTCTCTTGACTTCTCTATGAGTTCTCTAAGAGATTTACTAAGTTTTTGTAAAATTTTTTTTTCTCTGAGATTCTCGAAGAGAATTTTAAGAGTTTTACAATTAAAAATTTTAAACATTTTCTCGAGTAATTCTCAAGGAGATTTTCAAGAGATGTCTCGAGAATTTTTTTTTACAGATTTGGGGAGTATCTCCTATCAATGTTTTTTGTTTAATTTGGGTTTTTGCGCTAAAAAATCGATCTTTATTGATTCTATTAAAATATTTAAGGACTTGACTTAATAATATCAAATTTAAAACGATTTCTAAAAAAATGACCTTCACCTTTGATCTTTTAATTATATGCGTTTAAAATTTAATATAAATAAAATTGCAATATTTTAATTTGCATTATTATTTTTTACCAATATTTTTTCATAACTTGCAATCAAGTACTAAAAAGGGGTTTGTTAATTTTTTTTTAAATTCTTTAAGTTATATATTTAATTTTTTTTTCTTAGAGAGCAAATCAATTTAGTCATGTGAAAAATAAATTCAATAAAAATTTTATTTAATTTTCGCCGCCTTTGCCTTTAATTATCTTATTAATAAAAATAATATAAACTTTTCTCCTTTTTTTCTAAAAAGATTTTGATCAAACTAATTTGAACTAAATTATTTAATTGATAGATTAGCTATAAAAACAACTGAAAAATTAAAAACGAATTCTTAATTCATTTTTTTAATCGAAATAAAGACCTTAAATTTGAGAATCAACTTTTTCTATAATTTTAATTGCTATTGATTTCAAAATATTTAATTTTTTGACTTTCCTTGAATAGTTAATTGGTTTTCTTTTAAACTATCATCGAATAATATATGAATAAATCTTTAATTTAATCTATTTTTAAATTGAAAAAAAGAAAAAAAATTTCGTTTTATTCTCCTAGAATTCTCGAACATTTTTTTTCTGAGGAGTTTTGTATAAGAGATCTCGAGGAGTTTTTCATGCGAGAAATGTAGGAGATATTCTTTTCAAATCTCTTCGAACACTCCTGGAGTTCTCCAATACATTCTCGAAGAGTTCTCCTGGGAGACGCATAGAAGATTTTTACATGGGCGGTCATAATTATCATAGATGATTGCTTATACCTTGACCAGCTATCATTTAATCAGAAAAAATTTAATTAAAAATTTTTCCGAATTAAATACTTAGACGTGTCGTACCTTCCCGAACCATTCTAAAGAAAAAAATCTTATTTTGTTTGAGTACCGTAAAACCTTGTTTTTAAGCGCACCCCCAGACTCCCCTTTTTTCAGGAGAACAGTCATCAGAAAAATTTTAATTTTGTGATATTATTACAGACCACACTAAACTCTACCAGGTATGTCATAATAATAAATTAAATTAATTTGTTTAGAGTACGATTTTTTCTTTCAAAGACGCGATTTTTAGTCGCTTATAAACAAGGTTTTACGGTACAGGAACAAATAAAATAAAAAATCAGATGCTTTTTTTTAATTATTAAAAATTGCATTAAAGTAAAATATCGACCGGGGAAAACGACCAGATAATAGGTGATCAGCTGATCACATAACCCATAAAACTTTTTTTTTATTTACTACAAATAATTCATTTTCTATTGGAGCTGAAGGTTTAACTAGAGGAGAAGTTTCTCTATTTTGGGTTGATTCTTTATGATTATTCAAATCCAATAATTGATTTGTTCTAAAGTCATTAAAAAAGTCTTTGGACTTTTTTTTAATTACCAGATTTTCATTAAATTCATTTGCTAATGGAGCTGAAGGTTGAACTAAACGAAAGTTTTCTCTATTCTGTGTCAACTCTTGATTTTTCAGATCCAATAATTGATTTGTTCTAAAGTCATTTAAAAAGTCTTTGGAAGCATCATGAACTAATCGACAATTAGGACAAGTAACTGAACCATTGGTTTTAAGTCTATTGATACATTCAGCACAAAATGAATGATGACAAGGAAGTATTTTAGGCTCTTTGTATCGATCAAGACAAATAGAGCAATTTAATATATCATCTAATTGGTTCATTTAAGTCATTAAATTATTAAAAATTCGAATTAAATCTAAATTACTTTGTTACTAAATTACAGCTTTGATTGAGTTTTTACTTTATATTTAATGATAAATAAAAAAATTTGAATAAAATATTTTTCCAAAAGTAAATATTTGCCAAATAAAACTATTCGTTCTTAGGTTAACAGGAAAAAGGAAAACTAGGTTTTGCTAATTTATTCAATCAGACTCGAATACACTCATTCGATCCTACCTTTGCTGGCTTAATTTTTTTTTTAATAAATTAGACCATGATGTCAACTTTGATAATTTTAGTTTTCTTTTGATATTTTTTAATTGTCCAAAAAAAAATTTCTAAATGCTCCAGAACTCTTTTAAAAAATACTCAGATAAAATTGAATAAAAAAAATAGTCTATAATAACTCTAATATTTTTAGAAAAGTCAGAATCAATCCTACATAAAACTATAGACAGCTAGTATCTGGTTTCGTTCGAAACTGGTTTCAAGAAAAACAAATATTGGTCCCCCCTTAGTGTTCAAGATAACCTGATCTTGATCCAATAGAGAATTTATGGTCATTTTTTGATTTTAAAAAAATTTTGTATCTATCTAAGTAAAATTCATTTGAAAAAATTTATTCTCGTTTTATTATCTAGTTTCCTAGAAACAAACTTTTCATAAAAAAATTTAAATGTTCTAAATTTTCTATACATATTGCATTAATATACCTACTGCAATAAACAACCTACATAATTTACCTTTTAAGCAAAGATTTCGAACTTCTAGTGGGACATCAAAAAACAAAAATTTATGATTATCAAAAAAAAAAATCGATCAAAGAACTAATTGAAGAGCTACAAGCCAATTTCAAAGTTTTATTTAGCTTAGGACTTATGAAATTTGATTTTTATTATGTTTATTCTATCTTGACACATTTTACGCTATTTTTAAAGCATAAGTATTCGAAGCTAATTCGAAAAATTCACTTAAAATTACGGAAATTTACCGTAAACCTTTGCCTAGAATTCTAAGAATTAAGGTAAAATTTAACCGCAATTCTATATGGAACTATTACCATCGAAACCATGTTATAGCAATTTTTTTAGAATTCCGATTAAAGTTCATCAATCTTCTTTTAATAATAAACGCCAAATTTCCCTTTTGTTCTAATGATTTTTTCACTTTTATTCTAGAATTAAAATTTAAAAATTTCCAAGTTTACTATTTTTAATTCTAGAATAAAAGTGAAAAATCATTAGAAACTCTTTAAGGCTTAATTTTTTTGAAGCAATATATTTTGTTAATAAGTTAAGGTAAAACTTAATTATTTGGCCGAATACTTAAGTATTTACTTAACAAATTTTGTAATTAAGCTTTTTAACTTGTTATTTAAGTAAAGAAGTTTCATATTTTCTTGAGTATTAAAAAATCGTTTTTAGTACTAAATGCAAATTCTTAATTGGTTTGGAAAGCGAGTAGAAATTTTTCAAAAGCATATTCCTTAATTTAACTTTTAAAAATCCTCTACTCCCAATTTGGATTTAATATTTAACCTTTTGATTTTATATAGAGGTAGAAAAACGTCTTTTATACGTCATTAAAGACGCATCTTAAGTTTTGATTCTGCTTTATCTAGAAACGGTATTTGAAATTTGATTTTTTATTCAATATTGAAGCGCTATAACTACAAGGCTTTGCAAATAAAAAAAAAACTTAAATATAGAATTTTATCGGACAAAATAATGTCATAACGAGAAAAAAAAAATTAATAATTTCGAAAATTCAAGAAAATCTAAAAAAATAAAAATTTGAAACCAGCATAATTTTTCTTTTAGCTAAACGCGTTTCATTTCTAAGCTTATATTTAATCTTGCCTTTAAAAACCAACTCAATTTCAATTCATATACCGACCTATTTATACTTATAATATATGATTCATAAAACCCAGTCTTGAAATATATATAAATAAAAATAAAATTTCTGCTTGCAATATAAATATAAATTTTGTCTACATTAAGAGAAAAAAAAAAGCAATTGTTTTTTTTTACATATATAGTTGTTCAGCCATATTTCTCAAAATTTCAAATTAGAAAAATTTTCTATTTTAACAAAATCCCAACAAGAAGAAAAATTTTTCGTTTTTTTTTTCGTAATTATACATAAGTGTCAAAATTACAAAAAATGTCGAATAGTGAATCTGGTAATCGTAAACGAAAAATAACTAGTGATAATGCAAAAACAGATGAGGTTGTGGATAAAAAAGAAGAAGTATTAGGCAGTCGAAAATCACCTCGACTATCGGCTAATCGATCTAAAGAACCACCTAAAGTCGATACACCACCAGCTCCCACTAGAACAAGGACTAGAACTAAAACTCAAGGTGAAGAAACTAAACTTAATGGAGCTCAATTTGTTACCGCCGCAGCTGCTGGTAATTTAAATGTAAGTCTCAATATTAAATAATTTAAATAGGAATAATTATATAATATAAGAAAAGTAAGAGTCAGCAAAAAAAAAGACAAGAAATATTTCAAAAAATAATTTCTGTTAAGCATATTTTTTTTGTTCAAAAGAATTATATAATTTTTTCTTCATGATTAAACTAGGCTTTGGCTTAAACATTTTAAAGCATTTAAATTTAATTGTATATTTCTCTTTTTCGAAATTACATAATTAATTTGCATACGCAATTTGAATTTTTTCAAAGTTTGATTGAATTAATTGCATATTTTTTAAATATCAAATTAACTCTGACCACGAGGTATTTTAGTGTAATTTTCGAGAATGGAAAGTCAGTTGTTGGTCTTTCATGTGTCCTCGACATTTCTTCTTAGTTTATCCATAAATATCATTCGATTTATTTTTAAAGAAAATATCAAATTCAAAATTTTCTATTTTTACTTATTTAAACCGAACAATTTTCTTTTTTAATGTTTTCTAAATGCGCAATTTTGTGCACGCTGAATTTGTTAAGAAATTTTTTTAATAAAAATTTTTTTTTTTCAAATTCAGTACTTTTCGATTTGTTAAGATTCAGCGTGTACTTAATTACGTATTGAAAAATAATTTGGTGAGAATCTTTTGACAAAAACCCTTGAAACACGAAAAAAAATTTTATGTCCAAAATTAAATTTTTTTCTATTAAAATCAAATTTTAAATTAAAAAAAAAATTAATGAATAATTTAATGTAGAATCATCCGAAAAGATGTAATTTTTTAAAAACAGGCAAGGATGGACAATCGATATAAAAGGCCATAAGAAAACACTCTTAACCCTTTTTTGGTTTAGATATTTTGAAATATATTTAATGATTTTGAATTTTTTCCTACCGTTTTGTACTCTTTTTACTTTTTAAAGATGACCCTTATTTATTTTTTTGTCCTTAAATTTGGAAAACACCTAAATTAAATTAAAGAAATTTAGTCATAAAAAGAGTTGGATTAAGGTTAAATTTGTTTTAATAAAATCAAGTCTAAGAGAAATTATAGAATTGGGACTAGGGAAGTGCTTAGGGTTAGTATTTAAAGTGAAAAAAGAGTCACTTTTCGGGTTCAAAAAAGTGAAGAAGGGGAAACAAAGCCTTTTTTAGTGGTGAAAACAAAAAAGAGAAAAAAGTTTTATTAAATGGGACTATTGGTTCCACACACTCAATTTACTGAACCATACACTCAAAAAAAATTTTTAGTACACTCAATGTGAATGTTTTATCGTAAAAAACGCTTAAAAAATCAAAAAAGATTCTCTGTATCACATATTTTAAATTTAATTCACCAAAATGAATTCCAATAAAATCGAAAGCCAAATTACACACATTAAAATTGGAAATTGCTAATTTAGAAAACATTAGGAAGTAGTTTGGAGCGTTCGACCCGGAAAGTTCGAGCTTTTCAGAAAAAAAAAATGGTTCGAATTTTTAAAGGAAAATTTTAAGAAAATTTTTTAAAAACCATTTAAATTTATCAAAAAATTTTCTGTATAAAATCACTAATTTATCGAAAAAAAAAATCTGGATAAATTTTTTTTCTTAAATTCCTTATCAAAGTTCGAACATTTTTTCAAAAAAAGTTCGAACCCCTACACTATTGAGTAAAGAATATACGTTGATTTTTTACACGATAATTGTAAAAATACATGATACGCCTTACTTATTTTGATAAGAATCGAATGTTCTTTTTATAACAACTTTATTTTAAGTCTCTTATACCTTTTAGATGATAATTTATATTTTTCATGTTCACCTTAATTTAAATTACTCAAAAAAAAGTGAGAGGACAGGCCCAAAGCTAAAAAATCATAAAAATCACATTTTTTATATGAAAAATATTTAAAATTTTTATTTTTTTTTTAAGCTTACAAATTCAATAAATGAAGAAAATGAAAAGACAAAGAATAAAAATAAAAAATTAGAATTGGAAAAAATTCAACCGGACAAACTTAAAAAATCAGAAGAAACTAAAAAACAAAAATTAGATTCAGAAAATTCTGATTCAAATAATAGTCCAGAGTTGGACCAAGAAGTACAATCTGAAACTGAAACAGACACTCAACAAGAAGAAGCACCAGAAGTTCCTAAATCCGATGATCAAATAGTAATTCTAGAATCGGAGCCTAGTGAGACCAAAACTGACGAAAATGAAAAACTTCCAGAGATAATTACAATAGCACCCGAAATTACACTGCAAACACAAACTATTAAATTAATTGATACACCTATTGAAGATACTAATTTTAAATCATCTAATAACGGCCTTCACAACTCGGATCTTAATTCCTCTAGTGATTCATCTTCGGATGAAGATGACGAAGATAGTAGTAGTGGCAATAAACGATCATCAAATGGAGGTAAAGGAGGAAATATAGCCATTTTAAACAAGACTAAAATAGACACTGAATTCATATCAAAATTAATTGGTAATAAATTTCCAGGCGATAAAAGATACGATCCTAATGAAATAAACAAGCTAAGACTCTTATCACATTCTTATCAAAATTTTGCTGTTAAACTTTTAGTTCGACTTTTTGACGAAGAGGATATAATTGGTAGAAATGTTTATGGTAGAAATTACAGTGGTGATAAATCGATAACTAAACAACCCTTAGACCCTGAGCGAATTAATTTTATAAAAGAGACCGTTCTTAGATTGACTAAAACGAATAATCCCG